>JAVYIG010016821.1:0-29278 GCA_035222895.1 Strongylocentrotus droebachiensis
AAAAAATTCTGCGTACGCGCCTGATCCCAATGAACTTACAGAGATCCAATTTAAATTGAGCTAAATCGAATCTTTTCGTATTAGTAACTATACATGTACTTATGATGTGTTTTCATGGCTCTTGCTCTACCAAGATTACATACTGTCATAAACTGGTCGCTTAAACTCAGTGGGATGACATCACTAAAAGAAACCTTTTCATGATTAGAAGAATAAAACACATCAATTAATGTCTCAGTCACACAGGTTACTCTTGTTGGCTTATTTATGAATTGTTTTAAATCGTATTCTGACTTAAACGCTTCAGAGTTTTCGTTTGACTTGACATAGGTCTTTTTTATAAATCACAATTGAGATCCCCAAAGATAATAAATTCTTTAGAGGAAGACTCTAAGAGTTGTAACAAAGTTTCAAATTTCTCAAAGTGTGCATTATGGGAATGTGGTGATCTGTACCAATACACTATTAAGAAGGGTTTTTGCTTTGGTAAGCAGATCTCCAAACACATTAGTTCCAAACCATCAACAAAGAATTCATTTTTTGTACTGAATGGCACGGTGTCTTTAATATAAGTTATAATTCCACCACCATTTTTATTTCTATCTAATCTCACAATTTTATAACCTGATATGGATATTTCAGGGTTTAAAATAAAACCATCTAATCGCGTTTCACATAAAGAAAAAATATGCATGTTAGATGTGGTTTAAATATTACGAATCTCTTCAAAATTCTTCATCAGAGAGCTAACATTTAAATGGTAAATATTAATACCAGAGAGTGAATTCAGCTTTTCAAAACATTTATCGACACTTTCATAGTTACATGCATCCGGATTTCGAGAACAAATATCAGGTTCATCGACGTATCGAGGGAGTTCTTTAAGAATACAAAAATAACACATCCAATTGGCATCAGAGTTTAAACGTATCAGTAGATGCACGTGAACATCTCAGATGAGCCCATTTGTTACAATAATAATAATAATAAGGCATTATGATATTCTTTCACTTCTTTCCGGCAACCTAAACATGGAAATTTAACGTGGGTCAGATTAATTTGTCCAGCATGATTTATAATTAGCTATCGTAATATAACAAAGTGGTAAGGGAGTAATTCTTACAAGTTTTCAATGTCTTGTGTAGTCCTGATCCTGGTCTTTTTTTAGTCTATTGTACTTAGAGCGAAGATGTTTCCATCCTGAGTCCAGCAGGACTTAGACTTCTTGCTGTTAACAAGTTCCTAAAAGAGGCTAGCTCGCTTTGTAGTGAGATCCTCCTTTAGCCAGATTTTCGGTCCATCTTCATTCTTCAGTCTCGTCCTGGCTCTGTACACATCATTACGGACATTATATCTGCTAAATTTCACTATGATCGGTCTCGGTTTGTTCCTCCTCGTACGATACTCGCGTACGGTGGCGAAGTCGATGACTCGCGTCCCTCATCAGCAGCGTGACTCGGACGTGGAGTGATGCGGTGACTACGATCTATCGCGTCCGGTTGAACTGTAAGACCGAGCTTCGTATTGAACAGATGTAGAACGAGTTCATCTGTCTTCACTTCTGGTCCTTCGGGAATGCCATATATCCGCAGGACAGTTTCTCCTACTATATTGTTCTGCATCTTCTTTCTCATCCTGTAGCACTTTGTTTCCTTCTTCATTTCAGCTATTTTCTTTTTGATGGTTCCTACTTCATCTGTGTATTTCTTCAAATCTAAACTGACAGCTTGATACACTTTCTCCACAACTTGCTCCTCCAATTTGCAGCTATTACGTTGTATACATCGTCCGCTATACGTTTGATCAGGTTCGATGATCGTAGTGAGAGGGCAATCTGCTTTTCAATCGAATCGTATAGTGTGCGGTGAGCCTTAAACGCGAAAAACAAACAGATGACATCGATATTAACAGGAATGAACACAGATACATTAAAAATATGGGCTACAATGGATCGAAACTTTAAATTAAAAAATAAAGTCATTACTGAAGGGAATCCCGTAGACTTAGACTTAAGCCTTTCACGCATATGGGAAAGTTGGATGGATGGAAATCCCACCACACATGCGTTCAAAAAAACGTTTGAAGATTTGTCATTATGATTTTAATAGTCATGATTTTCTTCGTATATTTGCTTTGAACTCTACTGATAACTGAATTTTTCGATCAATCTTAAATCAATCTTCCTGTATAAAGATATACATCTTTATCAACATCGAGAAACTCGCTCATGATAGCAATCTCCTACTTTGAAAAAATAATCCTGTTAATTGTAAAATGTGAATTTCCCTTTTGCGTATTTTTGTATGCATGATTTTCAAAGTAAATTGTTTATATCTGAAACTGTGTTCATATTCCTTTATGTAATATTAAATCAATTTGTATTAAGCTCTTGAACACCGAAATAAAATTCAGTCAACTTAAAGAAACATCGGGGTATTATCAAAATAATGTATAAGATCGGGAAATAGAATTTTGGTTGCGAATCCTACAATCATAGCGCAATTTTGACCAGATTCATTTAAGTATTCAGAATGTCTTACGGTAGGGGTGTTTGCTTAATGTCTATCTATCTTAGATGATCTATATGATTTGCTAGCCCTAACATCCTCTGGAGCGTAGCCATGCCAAGCAATACACGGACTTGCCCAAACAAATTAGTAGAATTCTTTAAAAATATTTCCTGGCTTCCGAATTTGTGATCAAGTAAACTAGAGGTTGCACCAATGTGCTGCTGATGGACATCATATCGAGAAAAGCTACGGTGAAGGGGTCTGTGGGACTGTTAATATAGCTGACCACAAAAGGTATCCACACCATGGTAAAAGAGCCTGTCAAGAGTAGAATAGTCCAGAAGCCTTTGAATGTGTGGAATCGCCTGTTGCGTTGTTCGGACCTGCCGGCGCGCGAGATCGCGCTCGACTACCATCCGAGGATACGTTGGTGGTTGACCACGATCCTTGAGGAAGTCGTCATCGATTTGATTGACGGCACGTGGAATCTCGACATTGCCTACTGCGTTGAACTTCTGGCGCGCGATTGCGAGAAGTCTAATGTAAATGGGTATCGTGAAAGTCATAGTTGCACAAACAGGAACAACAAGGTACAACGTGTGAAGAATGGACGCCCATTCTACTTGTACACTGGTATCTCGACGTAAGCAACGGTTTATTAAAAGTTGAATGATTGGTGATCCTGGAATCTGTAGGTAGATTCCACAGACCAGCATGGTCGTCACAAGGGCTGATGTGAGAATCATGAAAAATCGTCTCTGGTGACAATGGAGTAATAGCGCAGTGGTCTTGTGACAAGGAGATAGAGATTGATACTGATTCCAGAGAGAGAGAGATCATTATAAACCAAATCGAGACCTGGTAGGCGAACGGAAATATCAAACTAATGATAGAACAATAACTGTTGTCAGGTGAGAACCAGAAATAGTCCCACAAGCTCCAAGTTATACCCAAAATCAAGTCCGAAGTTGCCAGAACTTGGTAGAGGACTCTCATGTTGTCCTGGAGTTCCTTTTGTTGACTGATTACAAACAGTACGATGGCATTCAAAATCACGGCGAGAACACAAATTACGATATAGACATTGATGTTAATACGATCCGAATCAAAATTTGGAGCTTTAGATGCTAGAAAATCCATGCTTTCTGTCGCCGCCATTTGTTAAAATTACAGGGCAATATTTACGGAAAAGTATAAACGTCTTTTCTGTCAGCGATGACATTAAAGCCGAAAACGAGTTATGATGTCCACTTGTAATAATCATAAACACCGTCTATTGGCTTCAATATAGTGAGCTGCCACTCAGTGCCCAGTCGAAGGATGTATTCTTTTGTTAGAATTTTGTCTGATTCCAATAATTTTCGAGTCACGTCCGCTGTTATAATGCAAAGTGAGCGCTCGCGCCGCACGTGATAAAAATGTTATTTGTGCTTATTCGTATTTGGATTTACGAATCCTGTTTCATCTGGGTTTAGAGTGGCAAATGTGTATTAAAGTCTTGCTGAAGGATATTAGTACCGAGCTAATTGAATCGTATAGTTTGCCTTAAACGCGTAAAAAACCCAGTTGATATCGAAATTAACAGGAATAGAATGATTACAAATACATCCAAATATGGGCCTAAAAGGGTTCGGAACTTTTATTTAAAAAGGAGAAAATACACAACATTAGACTTAAAGATAAACTCCAATTCTGGTAAAAAAGAGGAAATTAATTCTCACAGAATCAAACGAAACTTACACTGAATGTTCAAGATTACAAATAAATGACATGTGCCAAACAAATTTTGGACGAAAATGTATACTGGCTGAGTATGAGCATAGAAAAACAAGGAAATCAAGGTAGTACTAGCCCCAATACCATGTGTGTTGTCCCATATATAGCTTTCTGTGTACAGTGCTTGTTAATTGACCAAGACTCGGTCAAATTTATTATGATTTTGATGACTCCAGAACCTTGCAGTGCACACCAATACTTACATGCTACATGATCAACTGTTTCGATCCTTTCCACACCTTTTCTTTCACAATGCAATCGCATTACCAGTACTAAAGTTTATCTTTAAGGGGATTACATTTTGGGTATTTTCGGCCGATGCCCGTTCGTCTCCCTTACAGTTCTTACGGGCGCCGGGACGTTTTTACCAGCCGTACGGGGCGCCGTGGTGCTGAGTTGGCTGCTCCCAATTCTCCCAGCGTCTCATCGGACCGTTAGGCCGTAGAATGCCCGTAAAGGACCCTTGGGGGCACCGTACGGGTCTCGTGTGGGCTCTGGACGGTGCCCGGACGGCCCCTCACAATTTTGTCTGTTATGCCTGGATTACATTTGCCCCGGGCGCCGTACGATAACTTAGTCTACGGTTTTTCGTAGACATCGTAGGAGGCTACGGGCTACGATGTTTGTGTTTACATTATCTACGAGCATCGTGCCATTTCTTGTATTGGCCCTCGGGGGCAGACCGGATCACATCCGTACAGAGGCTGCTCGGAGATTGTACGGATTTCAGTGCAACACCCGTGCAGTCTCTACAACCTCCGTAAGTAAATCTTACGGAGCTCGTGCAGCTTCCGTGCAGAGGTTGCGCGGAGAAGGCGCGGTGACCGTGCAGCCTCCGTGCAGTTTTTTCGGCGTCTGTTACCCCCATGTTCACTGAAAAATCGTGCGTTTGCTGCACGATCAGCGTGAGGCCTCCACGAAATGCCCGTGCGGGGATTGTGCAATGCCACCTACGACATGTCTACGGGCTACGGGCTTACGATTTTTCAAATTTGTTTAAATCCTCGCGAAACAAAATCGTAGTCGCCGCGGAGCCCGTGAATCCGTATGAAAATGTCACGGCCGCCTCCTGCCTCCGCACAGAGGCCGCACGGAAAAGGGGATACGGGCAGGATACGGGCTCCGTAGACTAATCGCAGGCCAAATGTAATCCAGGCATAAGTTCTCAATGTATTTATTTATTTATCTATTTATTAAAACATCTTTTAACAGCTCGCAGGATGTTTTACAAAATGGTCCTGCATAAGGATGGAAAATACAAATTGAAGAACTGTATAACGCGCAGGAGGCACGGATGTCAGAGGACAAATAGTTCAGTGCACCGCACGGCACCCAGCCGGGCGCCTTGACCACCCCGGCCGGGCCCGGGGAGCCACGAGGTGCACCCGTTCATCGGACAGAGCCCGTAAGCTTACCGGCCGGCACCCGGCTGGCACCAGGCCGGCACACTTACGGGCGCCTTGCATTTTCAGTCGACCAATTTTTACCGGGCACCTACCGGGTGCAGCAGAATATGTGGCCACACACGCCGTAGAAATAAAATCGGAAGGGTCCCGTAAGGTCTCTGGGATTAGTCTTGTAACCCATCAATTTATTTTAATTTTCATGAACACACTTTTTATATTTGGAAGTTTTTCTTTGGGGGAGGGGGCGAGATTTCTGACACTTGACTTTTGTTACTTATAGGCAAAATACTATATATTCTCTACAAAATGTAAACATAGTAGATTATCCTTTAAATTATTTAAGAAGCAGTTGAAATATTTGTATGACCTTGAGCGAATAATCTATTCAAAACCCAAACAATTTGTTTTAATTTCTTGATAAATGAAGAGATGTACAATTGAATAGATACATGTTATAACACTTTTTGTATTACTATGTACTGCTTATTTTCATCACATCAATTATTTTGTAGTGTGTACTTATCATATTTTGTTAATTTGCTTTGTGAATTCTGAATAAAGTTTATCATGATCATCGCCTTCAACAATGACTCTTTGGAACGAAATTAAGAACACCATTGCATTATTACTATCACCATTTATTGTTACACTATCCGATTGTAATAAAATCTCTCATCTCTTTCGAACCCTTCTCCCATCACCCTCTCTCTCTCTCTCTCTCTCTCTTTCTCCCTCTCTCCCTCTCTCTTTCACACACACACAACACACACACACACACGCACACACGAGCGCGCGCGCTCTCTCTATTTTCCCCTTCATCATTCCAATTAGTCCAATAGTCAATTGTAAAAGAGATTTAATGAATATATGGATTTAATCACGGACGAAAGGGAGGAATATAGGCATATTGGTTGAGCATATACAGCCCCTCTGTAAGGTGATTTCCATCAATTTATTAAAGATAAATCACTTACTTATATAGGTAGATGGCAGGCGTGATAAATTCGATGACGGTAGATGATTACGCAAAATTTCCGGGGCTAAAGTGCCTTTCTATATAATTATTGATCACGAGTATTATCCACTATTTACACGCCCCATTTTAACTGAAAGGTTAATTGTCATTAAGGTCAAATATAAGGAAAGTATAACGGAAAGCCAGCTGAAAGTATTAATCTATTAAAGTTGATACTCTAAAACAATCCCAAATACTGAGATAATTACATAAATAGAAAGCTTTTAACCCCCACAATAACACCAAATGGTGTCCACCCGACAAAACAAGTTTAGAATAATGAATTTATTCGAGTAAACTCTTCCAAAATATCTAAGTCTGAAACCCGGAAGTGCACAGAGTCGGGCCTCTATCCGTGACGTCACGAACGTGACTCATGGGCTCAGTGAGAGTGAATGGCAGTGATATCCCTACGTAAATAACGAAGCAACATGTTCCAGTCGCTGATTTCTTTTTATATCCTCATATTCACCTATTTGGTAGAGATTTAAGACGAGTTTACTGCTTAGGAATTAAAGTTAAATCGTGCACGTATGAATAGGCGGATGCATTATATTGTCATCAGATAAGGTTTTGTAAAACGAATAGGTCTAGAACTATGATAGTACTTATCATAGAATTGTGTGTGACTGCCTTAAAAAAGGATACAGTACCAGTTAAACATTTTATGTTGTAAAATATCAAACTTGAACGAGATCATGCAAGCGCGCTTCATCTATAATATTTTGGCGAGTGATCGATGCGGCTCTTGCATGAACGTTCGTGAATCGAGCAGAATCGGGAGGTAAGACCAAGCCGCTGCTCTAGGTGCTGTTTGCTTGTGATGAACGTGCGCTAGTATTATTGCAAGAGAATGAATGCGACGTTGCCAGCTAAGAAAAACAACTAACAAAGACTTGCTCCTGACTACCGGTGTCAGAATTGGTAGATGAAGGATCTTCAGGGCCAAGGAAGGCGAAAGACATGGGAAAAAGGAAGAAGAAATCATCGGGAGATCGCTGTAGTGTATGGTAATGAACTGTGCATGGGTAGACAGCTACTGTTCACTCCGTGCCTGGGCCGATTTCAACACCAAAACAAAAATTACATGGTGAAAATATCGACTAATAGCACATCGTTGGCATGTATATGTCATAATTTTTAAAAGGGGAATTGATATTAATACTATGAAGTACTAGGGGAAGGTAAAGAATTGTACATAGAATTATGATTTATTAGACTTTTCAGCCTTTGAAACAAAAATAAGCAGAAAATCGTTTCACTCTGCACATGTTTGCTATGGAACATCCGGGTACGTGAATATACTCTTTCCCGGACGTGAGGTCATAAATAGTAGACCAGCGCCGTGACTGATTTTCTATGCAAAGAGAGGCGGATATTTTCGACGTTTCAATTGAGGATTTCGAGTAGACAGAATTTTTTGTGATATACTAAGTAATTGAAAAACTTAAAAATAACATATACTTGCTCTAGGTAACAAATTAAGGGACATTTATTTGCTTAGAGTATCAACTTTAAAGTATCTACTTCGTAATAACGCAAGCATTTCCACTATTAGGCCAACATAATTTTGCAGTTGGAATTTTAGTCTGTTATAGAGAAGGCATTTTAGAATTTGAATTTTGAAGTTGCTGAATAGTTACAATTAACAACTTAATTATTCATACCCTTTGTAAATTTGATGGTTTTTCCTTTTCGTTACCCAACAATGAAAGGTGGACTGGTTGAATTAGGGCGTTTGGTGAATACTTTTGGTTGTCAGCTTTCAGAAGTCACATTTTCAGGAAACATACATCAGGACAAATTGATACTTCACATACTTAAAAAAAATACACCACCAACAATAAAAAAAATGTTAAAGGTGTGAATAATTAATTTGTTAATTGTACAAAATTACCATGGAGAGAGTTTTGAATCAAGATAATTTGCTACTCTTTTAGTGAAGAGAGAAAGTGGTTAAATTTTGCATATAAATGTGCCGATATTAGAAAGTATCCTGAAAGGGAAAAAAAAAGAGTTTTCATGTGTAAAAAGACTGCATAGGCTCTTTTTATATTTCTACTGATTCATTGAAGAAGTTCAATAAACCGTTTGATAATGCTCGTAGATGGTTGCACATGTAATAATTGTCAAGGTTCAGTGTGAATTGATATAGCCTAAAATAGTTGGGATCAACTAAAATTATCCCAACTGACTAGTTGCAGCACCAGGGTGGAAAATGTGAAGAGAATTTGTGTGCCCCTCTCCCAATCGTCATCACTTGTAGAAAATGAGAACTTATTTGATTTTGACTTGTCCCTTCTGTAAACATTGTTAATTGAGAAAATCTGAATTAAACTGTTAATGAAGAAAATACGAGATGATTCCACAACATAATTTTCACAACCCTTATTATAACCCTTAACCCTTATTAATCTATGAGTACACTGAAACGGAACATTATTAGGCCTACACAAAATAGATGTTGTATTGCCTATATAAGTGCCAAAACATGAGTCGGTCGGTTGGAAATCTTTTGTTTTTTAATTTTTTTTCCCTCTTTGGGCTGATATTTCTCTGTTTTGAATGTTTTAATAGATATTGTTTTGTTCACAAAACATTTTTGTCCTAAAAAACGGTTAAAAAAAAAACTTTTTTAAGAAGCCGATCGTAGATTTCAAGATTTTGTGGCCGGTCGCAATGGGCAATAAAAAATCTTTCTTTTTTTAGGATTAAAGTGCAATACTCTGAAATGTCATAAACCTGTAAAAAATCCGACCCAGGCATAACAGCGTCGAGAGCGTGTTTATAAACACCGTTTTCGTGAACTGCATATAATGATGATCATGATAATAATGATAAAGATAATGATAATAATAATAATGATAATAATAATATTAATAATAAAAATAATAATAATAATAATAATTTTGTTCACTCAGGGGATTGCTCTAGATATTGAATTAAAGTTTATTCCCAACATTTGATGAGTCAATCCAAAGGTTTGTTACTTCAAGAATGCAACAGGTTAACAAATTTTGTAGGATCATTTCCTAAAATGAAAAGAATTCGTAAATCCAAATACCAAAAAGGACAAACAAACATTTTAAATATTTTTATCAAGTGCTGCGCGAGAGCTCATTTTGCCTTACAACATCGAGCGTGATTCGAGTTTTATTGGACGAATCAGGCATAATCCCAAAAATACACAGCCTTCGACAGGGCATCACATGAGTGACAGGTCAGTTTGTTGAAGCTAATAAAAGGTTTGATAATTACGAGTGGACATCAGAACTCGTGAAGATAATAACTCGTTTTCGGCTTTGTGTCATTGCTGTCAGATAGAAAAGACGCTTATACTTTTCCGTTAATATTGGCTTGTAATTTTAACAAATGGCGGCGACAGAAAGCATGGACTTTCTAGCATCTAAAGCTCCAAAATTTGATTCGGATGGTATAAGCATCAATGTTTATATCGTAATTTGTGTTTTCGCCGTGATTTTGAATGCCATCGTACTGTTTATAATCCGTCAACAAAAGGAACTCCAGGACAACATGAGAGTCCTCTACCAAGTTCTGGCAGCTTCGGACTTGTTTCTGGGTATAACTTGGAGCTTGTGGGATTATTTCTGGTTTTCACCTGATAACAGTTATTGTTCTATCATTATTTTGATATTTCCGTTCGCCTATGAGGTCTCGATTTGGTTTATAATGATCTGTCTCTCTGGAATCAGTATCAATCTCTATCTCCTCGTCACAAGACCACTACGCTATTACACCATTGTCACCAGAAAACGATTTTTCATTACTCTCACATCAGCCCTTGTGACGACCATGCTGGTCTGTGGAATCTACCTACCGATTCCAGAATCACCATTTATTCAACTTTTAATAAACCGTTGCTTACGTCGAGATACCAGCGTACAATTAGAATGGGCGTCCATCCTTCACACGTTGTACCTTGTTGTTCCTGTTTGTGCGACTCTGACTTTCACGACACCAATCTACATTCGACTTCTCGCAATTGCGCGCCAGAAGTTAAACGCGGTAGGCAATGTCGAGATTCAACGTGCCGTCAATCAAATCGATGACGACTTCATCAAGGATCGTGGTCAACCTTCAGCGTATCCTCAGATGGTAGTCGAGCGCGATCTCGTTCGCTGGCAGGTTCGACAACCCAACAGACGATTCCACATATTCAAAGGCTTCTGGACTATTCTACTCTTGACATGCTCGTTCAGCATGGTGTGGATACCTTTTGTCGTCAACCATATCATCTTTCACACAGACCCCTTCACCGTAGCTGCTCTCGATATGATGTCCATCAGCAACACATTGGTGCAACCTATAGTTTACCTGATCACAAACTCGGAAGCCAGGAGATATTTTTTAAAGAATTTCTCTATTTTGTTTGAGCAAGTCCGTCGGTTGATTGGCATGGCTGGGCTCCCGAGGATGTTAGGCCTAGCGAATCATACATAGTCATAACCCAAACACCTCTACCATATCCATATGACATTCTGAAAAAGGATTTGTCTGAAAACTCAAATGAATCTGGTCAGAACATTTTCGCTATGACTGTAGGATTCGCAACCAAGATTTTATTTTTCGATCTCATATTTTGATAATAACCTGATGTTTATTTGAGTTGAATGAATTTGATTTCAGCGTTCAAGAGCTTAATACAAATTAATTTATTATTACATAAAGAACTAGATTTGTAATACTTGTTTGGAACAAGTATAGGTGGGCTGATCCAACAAAAAATTGAGACAAAATGAAGGGTACATTTGAGATAGCTTTTTGTCTCAGCTACAACATACTCGAAGTTCAATATAAATGAAGCTAAAACGACGTAGATATTGCTCGCGAAAGACGGGAATATAGAATCAAGTTTTGAGAAAAAGTCATGTCCCTTAGAGAATACACGCAAAATGTGAAAAATTGACACGCCTCCTTTAATCGCAAAAATACGCCATGATGCCTTTGTAAAAATGAAAAATAGTGGCAACTAGATTTGTAGAGAATTGTCTCAGCTAGAACATATCAAACTTTCGAAAAAAATCGATCAATTTTTACAAAGATACAATCAATTTTCCAAAAATATGCTGACGTCATAATATGCAAATTGAAATTTTGAGTTCGGAGGCCATTATGATGACGTCATGAGTTAATTGAGGGTCAAATGAGACATGAAATCATATCTCCGATTCATACTAAATCAAAATATGAAAACAAAAATTGGGGTCACCTTGCATCCTAAAGAGCTACAATGGATTTTGCATAGGCATGTTTTTGCCCATATATGCTATGTATTGCAAGAGCTCGCGCGCACGGAAATTTATGTTTAACGGTCGATCATTCCGTCATTAATAGTCATAAAGAGATAAACATGCTATCAATTTGTTTGTAAAAATATGTGGAACATTATGAAAGAAAAAAAATGGCGATTCTATGTTGTGCAATAGTTTTACGCGCGAAAACGCGCACGCATGCGGGTGTGTGCGATTTTTTATAAAATGCTTAGAATGGCCTAAAACGTATGCAAAATGATTTTGAGACGATTTTGAGCATTTCAAAATTTTACGCGCGCATTGACGCGCGGACGTACGCGCACGCGCGCGTTATTTGACCTGCAATTGACCGGACGGATATTGACCTTGATCATGATAAATATGAATGAGAAATACCTTTTGGTTATGAAGATATGATCATGAGTTGATTTTCGTAAAATTTTACAAAATGGCGCCTTGATGACGTCATCAGTCAAGGTCAAGGTTGAAAAAATTTCTGTGCTTTTTACATATGCCTATACATATGTGTGCTAAATTTCAAGGCATTTGATCCTGCCATTTTCAAGTTATCTTGATCACTAAAAACTGGTTAGAAATAAGAAAAATAAAGAATAATAAATAAATAAATAAATAATAAAGGCAATTCTAACGAAATTATAAGGTGGTCTGTACGTTATACAGCCCACCTGATTATGAAAACAGTCTCAGATATAAACAATGTACTTTGAAAATCATGTATACAAAAATACGCATATAGGTTCAATTTTACAATTAACAGGATTATTTTGTCAACGTAGGAGATTGCCATCATGAGCGAGTTTCTTGACGTTGATAAAGATGTAAATCTTTATACAGGAAGATTGATTAAAGATCGATCTAAAAATTCAGTCATCAGTAGAGTTCAAGCAAATATATGAAGAAAATCATGACTTTTAAAATCATAATGACAAATCTTCAAACGTTTTTTTGAACGCATGTGTGGTGAGATTTTCATCCAGCCAACTCCCCATTTGCGTGAAAGTGTTAAGTCTAATTTTACGGGATTCCCTTCACTAATGACTTTATTTTTAAAATTAAAGTTTCGACCCATTGTAGCCCATATTTTTAATGTATCTGTGTTCATTCCTGTTAATATTGATGTCCTCTGTTTGTTTTTAGCGTTTAAGGTTCACCGCACACTATACGATTCGATTTGTGAAAAAAAAGCAATTTATCAATCAATACGATTTTTTCCCCCTTCTTTTTAAACCATGCAAAAGTAACATGACTTTTGTACCTAATATTTGGACTCAGGTAAACCGTATGATCATTAATAGCAGAATATAGCGGATCTTTCAGTCGAAAAGTAGAAATAAGCGATTGCGAATCGTACTGACATACTGTTGCTACTGTCTTACAAGACAGTAGCAACAGTGCCCCCCCCCCGACTGACGAGGGTCGATACCTATTTGATGATTGTTTATGACTGAAAGGCCTGCTACTAGTATATCTCACGATGTCTATTTTACCACTCAAACATTCAAACGATCATTTTGAATCTCATTCACAAACATGGCATGACAGATCCCAATGGGTGCAGTGTGCATTTATTGTATATGATGTATATTTGAGATGCTTGGGGAAATTGTGGAGGTGTCGTGGTATAGTGGTTCATTCACTTGACTCTCAATCTAAGGGGTTGAGGGTTCGGATCCCAGCTCGGTACTAATGTGCTTCAGCAAGACATTAATACACATTTGCCACTCTTTACCCAGATGAAACACAATTTGCAAATCCAAATACGAAAGAGCACTAATAATATATTTATCACGTGTGGCACGAGCTAGAGCTCACTTTGCATTATACACTGTCGCTCATATAGTTGGGATATTTTTGTTTAACCCCAATTTATGGAATTATTTTAAAAAGAATTTAAAAATATTAGATCTAGATAATAGTATACATTCTCAGATTTTATTGAATAATACTGTGTAAATGTGTGTTTTGTGCGACTTCTAAAGCATGTGTATGCTACTATGCTTATCAACTAGGGGACCTACGCCCTGAAGTCATAAATGACAGTAATGCGGATTAATGCCCCACAAAAGGGCACTAATATAGCACATCGACACGGTTTTGATCCTGGGGCCTCACAGGCACGAGGCCATTGCTTTGTCATTGAACCACGACTGTACGCAGCGGGGGCTAGGGTAGGGGGAAGTTTCCATAAATAAAAAAAACACAAAGAAAATGCAATACATTTTCAATAATTTATTGCATTTTACCCCGGTTCCCAACATAAACAAATCCTCTGTGTGCCCATGCCTTGAGCCATAATGCATGGCCGTCCAGAGAATTTTGAATATGAATATGAAATATGATGGGGACCGGGGTAAAATGCACTAAATTATTGAAAATTTGTTGCATTTTCTGTGTTTTTTTATTATTTATGGAAACTTCCCCCTACCCTATAGCCCCCGCTGCGTACACTCATGGTTCAGTGACAAAGAAATGGCCTCGTAACTGTGAGGCCCCATGATTAAAACCGTGTCGATATGCTATATTAGTGCCCTTTCGTGGGGCATTAATCCTCATTACTGTCATTTATGACTTAAGGGCGTAGGTCTCCTAGTTGATAAGCATAGTAGCATACACATGCTTTAGAAGTCACGCAAAACACACATTGTCACAGTATTATTCAATAAAATTTGAGAATGTTTACTATTATCTAGATCTATTATTGTTAAATTATTTTTAAAATAATTCCATAAATTGGGGTAAAACAAAAATATTCCAACTATATGAGCGACAGTGTAACAGCGAATGTGATTGGAAATTTATTGGAATCAAACATAATTCTAAGAAAAGAACACAGCCTTCGACAGGGTACTGAGTGGCATTTCACTAATTGAAGCCGATAGACGGTGTTTATTATAATTACGAGTGGACATCAGAACTCGTGCAGGTAATAACACGTTTTCGGCTTTGTGTCATTGCTGACAGAAAAGACGTTTATATTTCCCCTAATTAGTAGCAGCAGTAGAGTTCAAGCGAATGAATGAACTTTAAATTATGATGACAAATCTTCGAGCACCTTTCTGAAAGCATGTTTGGTGCGTGTTCCTTCTAGCCAACTTCCCCTAATACGTGAAAGGGCTAGGTCTTATGTCTTTTTTTCTTCTTCTTTAGAAACAAAAATTCGGATCAATTGTAGCCCATATTTTGGATTTATTTATGTTCATTCCTGTTAATATCGATAACATCTGGGTTTCTTTTCGCGTTTAAGGCCCACCGCACACTATACGATTCGATTTGTGAAGACATTTGCACTAGCAATAGATAAGATTTTCTTTAACAATGCAAAAGTAACCTGACTTGTGTACTTAATATTCGGACTCAGGTAAACCGTATGATCATTAATAGCAGAATATAGCGGATCTTTCAGTCGAAAATAAGAAATGAGCGATTGCGAATCGTACTGACATAAGGCAGTAGCAACAGTGCCCCCGACTGACGAGGATTGATTCCTTTTTGATGATTGTCTATGACTGAAAGGCCTGCTACTTATTTATCTCACGATGTCTATTTAATATTCAAATATTCAGACGATAATTTTGAATCTCATTCACAAACATGGCATAAAAGATCCCAATGGGTGCAGTAAGCATTTATTGTATATGATGTATCTTTGACATGCTGGGGGAAATTGTGGAGGTGTCGTGGTATAGTGGTTCATTCACTTGACTCTCAATCCAAGGGGTTGAGGGTTCGGATCCCAGCTCAGTACTAATGTCCTTCAGCAAGACTTTAATAAACATTTGCCACTCTTTACCCAGATGAAACACAATTTGCAAATCCAAATACGAAAGAGCACTAATAATATATTTATCACGTGCGGCGCGAGCTATAGAGCTCACTTTGCATTATAACAGCGAACGTGATCCGAAATATATTGGAATCAGGCATAATTCTTACAAACGAACACAGCCTTCGACAGAGCACTGCGTGAGTGGCGGGTCACTATATTGAAGCCAATAGACGGTTATTACGACAATTATAAGTGGATATCAGAACTCGGGCGGTTAATAACTCGTTTTCGGCTTTGTTTTATTGCTGAGAGCAAAGACGTTTGTACTTTTCCGTTATTATTGGCTTGTAATTTTAACAAATGGCAGCGACAGAAAGCATAGACTTTCTACCATCTCAAGCTCCAAATTTCGATTCGGATGGTATAAGCATCAATGTCTATATCGTAATTTGTGTTTTCGCCGTGATTTTGAATGCCATCGTACTGTTTATAATCCGTCAACAAAAGGAACTCCAGGACAACATGAGAGTCCTCTACCAAGTTCTGGCAACTTCGGACTTGATTTTGGGTATAACTTGGAGCTTGTGGGACTATTTCTGGTTTTCACCTGATAACAGTTATTGTTCTATCATTAGTTTGCTATTTCCGTACGTCGTTCATGTCTCGATATGGTTTATAATGATCTGTCTCTCTGGAATCAGTTTCAATCTCTATCTCCTCGTCACAAGACCACTGCGCTATTACTCCATTGTCACCAGAAGACGATTTTCATGACTCTCACATCAGCCCTTGTGACGACCATGCTGGTCTGTGGAATCTACCTACCGATTCCAGAATCACCATTTATTCAAGTTTTAATAAACCATTGCTTACGTCGAGATACCAGCGCACAATTAAAATGGGCGTCCACCATTCACACGTTGAACCTTAATGTTCCTGTTTGTGCAACTATGGCTTTCACGATACCCATTTACATTCGACTTCTCGCAATCGCACGCCAGAAGTTAAACGCGGTAGGCAATGTCGAGATTCCACGTGCCGTCAATCAAATCGATGACGACTTCCTCAAGGATCGTGGTCAACCACCAACGTATCCTCAGATGGTAGTCGAGCGCGATCCCGTTCGCCGGCAGGTCCGACAACGTAACAGGCGATTCCACACATTCAAAGGCTTCTGGACTATTCTACTCTTGACAGGTTCGTTCAGCATGGTTTGGATACCTTTTGTCGTCACCTATATTATCAATCCCAAAGACCCCTTCACCTTAGCTGCTCTCGATATGATGATCATCAGCAGCACATTGGTGCAACCTCTAGTTTACTTGATCACAAATTCGGAAGCCAGGAAATATTTTTTAAAGAATTCATCTATTTTGTTTGGGCAAGTCCGTGTATTGCTTGGCATGGCTACGCTCCAGAGGATGTTAGGGCTAGCAAATCAAATAGATCATCTAAGATAGATAGACATTACGCAAACACCCCTTCCGTATGACATTCTGAAAACTTAAATGAATCTGGTCAAAATTTGCGCTATGATTGTAGGATTCGCAACCAAAATTCTATTTCCCGATCTTATATTTTGATAATACCCTGATGTTTCTTTGAGTTGAATGAATTTTATTTCGTCGTTCAAGAGCTTAATACAAATTGATTTAATATTACATAAAGAAATATGAACACAGTTTCAGATATAAACAATTTACCTTGAAAATCATGTATACAAAAATACGCATAAGGGAAATTCACATTTTACAATTAACAGGATTATTTTTTCAAAGTAGGAGATTGCCCTCATGAGCGAGTTTCTTGATGTTGATAAAGATGTAAATCTTCAGTAATGACTTTATTTTTTTAATTAAAGATAAAGGTGAGTTCTGGTAATGTGATGGGATGGATCAGAAACAGTTGATCATGTAGCATGTAAGTATTGGTGTGCACTTTAAGGTTCTGGAGTCATCAAAATCATAATAAATTTCGCCCAGTCTTGGTAAAGTAACAAGCACTGTACACAGAAAGCTATATATGGGACAACACACATGGTATTGGGGCTAGTACTACCTTGATTTCCTTGTCTTTTTTATGCTCATTACTCAGCCAGTATACATTTTCTTCCAAAATTGTTTGGCACATGTCATTTATTCGTAATCTTGAACATTCAGTGTAAGTTTCGTTTGATTCTGTGAGAATTTTTTTTTTTTTTAAACCAGAACTGGAGTTTATCTTTAAAGTTTCGACCCATTGTAGCCCATATTTTTAATGTATCTGTGTTCATTTCTGTAAATATCGATGTCATCTGTTTGTTTTTCGCGTTTAAGGCTCACCGCACACTATACGATTCGATTTGTGAAGAAAAATTGCAATTTATCAATAAATACGATTTTTTTTCCCCCTTCTTTTTAAACCATGCAAAAATTAACCTGACTTTTGTACCTAATATTGGGACTCAGGTAAACCGTATGATCATTAATAGCAGAATATAGCAGATCTTTCAGTCGAAAATAAGAAATGAGCGATTGCGAATCGTACTGACATAAGGCAGTAGCAACAGTGCCCCCGACCGACGAGGATTGATACCTATTTAATGATTGTTTATGACTGAAAGGCCTACTACTTGTATATCTCACGATGTCTATTTTAACATTCAAATATTCAGACGATTATTTTGAATCTCATTCACAAACATGGCATGACAGATCCCAATGGGTGCAGTGAGCATTTATTGTATATGATGTATGTTTGAGATGCTTGGGGAAATTGTGGAGGTGTCGTGGTATAGTGGTTCAATCACTTGACTCTCAATCCAAGGGGTTGAGGGTTCGGATCCCAGCTCGGTACTAATGTCCTTAAGCAAGACATTAATACACATTTGCCACTCTTAACCCAGATGAAACACAATTTGCAAATCCAAATACAAAAGAGCACTAATAATATATTTATCAGGTGCGGCGCGAGCTAGAGCTCATTTTGCATTATAACAGCGAATGTGATTGATAATTTATTGGAATCAGACATAATTCTAACAAAAGAACACAGCCTTCGACAGGGTACTGAGTGGCATTTTACTAAATTGAAGCCGATAGACGGGTTTTTGTTATAATTGCGAGTGGACATCAGAACTCGTGCAGGTAATAACACGTTTTCGACTTTGTGTCATTGCTGACAGAAAAGACGTTTATATTTTTCCCTAATTAGTAGCAGCAGTAGAGTTCAAGCGAATGAATGAACTTTAAATTATGATGACAAATCTTCGAGCACCTTTCTGAAAGCATGTTTGGTGCGTGTTCCTTCTAGCCAACTTCCCCTAATACGTGAAAGGGCTAGATTTAATGTCTTTTTTCTTCTTCTTGAGAAAAAAAAATCGGATCAATTGTAGCCCATATTTTGGATTTATTTATGTTCATTCCTGTTAATATCGATATCATCTGGGTTTCTTTTTGCGTTTAAGGCCCACCGCACACTATACGAATCGATTTGTGAAGACATTTTCTTTAACCATGCAAAAGTAACCTGACTTGTGTACTTAATATTCGGATTCAGGTTAACAGTTTGATCACGTATATATCGGGATATAGCAGGCCTTTAAGTCTAAAAGAAAGAAAGAGCGCCTGTGAATCGTACTTGACATCAGACTAGTAGCAACAGTGCCCACGACTGACGAGGATTGGTACCTATTTGATGACTGTCTACGATTGAAAGTATATCTCACGATGTCTATTTTACCATTCAATATTCAGACGATTATTTTGAATCTCATTCACGACTTCAGACTTTCAGACGACTTCATCAAGGATCGTGTTCAACCATCAACGTATCCTCAGATGGTAGTCGAGCGCGATCTCGTTCGCCGGCAGGTTCGACAACCCAACAGACGATTCCACATATTCAAAGGCAGTGGCGTAGACAGGTTCGTACACCTGGGGGGGATGACTCAGGGGAGGATCTAGCTTTTTCGCTAAGGGGGGGTTGACCAAAATAATGACGATGCGGAGCATCGTCCACGAGCCGCGAAGCTGCGAGCCGATTTTTTTTGGGGTGTTTATTTGAACCCCGTAAGTGATGTTTTCCTGGCATCTATTAACACAATGGAGACCATAAAAAGCAGTGCATGATAACGTCTTTTTAAATCAAGTAACAGTTAAATACACAGTTATATCCAGAGTTACCATGTGTTTGGTTAAGTTACCAGATGAGTTGAATATCTTCTCACAATATTTGCACTTGAAAGGGTTTCTCTCCAGCGTGCGTTCTTTTTTCTTTCTTTTTTTCTTTTTTTTTCTTCTTTTTTGTTTTGTTTGTTTTTTGGGCCGCCCAAGGGGGGGTTTAAACCCCCTAACCCCCCCCCCCCCCCCGTAGATCCGCGCCTGTTTAATCTTGTGGTTATCTTGTGGTTTCCAAACCACAAGATAACCACAAAATACTTGTAAGATTTTCTTTTTTTTACCGTCTGAATTGGCTTTCACCGTGTGAATGCGGCTAATAACAATAAACACAATTACAATAATGATGAGTATTATTATTATCATCATCATTATTATTATTATTATTATAATTGTTATCATTATTATTATTATTACTATTATTATCATCATTATGACTTATTAAGTAAGCAAATATCATTCCCCAAAACCTGGGGGGATGATTGTACATGCCATCCCCCCACCTTGTGAGGTGGGGGGGGGATGCATCCCCCTCATCCCCCCCGTTGTCTACGCCCCTGTTCAAAGGCTTCTGGACTATTCTACTCTTGACAGGCTTGTTCAGCATGGTGTGGATACCTTTTGTCGTCAACCATATCATCTTTCCCACAGACCCCTTCACCGTAGCTGCTCTCGATATGATGTCTATCAGCAACACGTTGGTGCAACCTAAAGTTTACTGGATCACAAACTCGGAAGCCAGGAGATATTTTTTAATGAATTCATCTATTTTGTTTGGGCAAGTCCGTGGGTTGATTGACATGGCTGGGCTTCCGAGGATGTTAGGCCTAGCGAATCATACATAGTCATTACCCAAGCACCCCTACCATATCCATATGACATTCTAAAAATGATTTTTCTGAAAACTCAAATGAATTTGGTCAGAAAATTTGCGCTATGACTGTTGGATTCGCAAACCAAAATTATATTTCCCGATCTTATATTTTAACAATACCCTGATGTTTGTTTGACCTGATTGAGTTTTATTTCACCGTTCAAGAGCTTTATACAAATCAATTTAATATTACATAAAGAAATATGAACACAGTTTTAGACATAAATAATTTACTTTTTAATTCATGTATACAAAAATACGTGTATGAGAAATTAACATTTTTCAATTAACGGTGAGCATTTATTTTATATGTTGAATTTATGAGATGCTGTGGGACATTTTGGAGGTGTCGTAGTATAGTGGTTCATTTGCCTGACTCTCAATCCAAGAGTTGATGGTTCGGATCCCATCCCGGCGCTAATATCTTTCAGCAAGACATTAATCCACATTTGCCACCCACAACCCAGGTGTTATTTGGTAACAGGCAATTGTGCTGGATAACAATAGTTCCAGTGCACTCAGGAATAACAGCATTGATGCTGATGGGGCTCCCCTGAGTGAACAAAACTATTATTATTATTATTAATATCATTATTATTATTATTATTATACTTATCATTATTAATATTGTTGTTGTTATTATAATTATTGTCATTATTATTATTATCCTTATTATTATTATCATTATCATTATCATTATCTTTATCATTATCATTATGATCACCATTATATGCAGTACACGAAAACGGTGTTTATACCCACGCTCTCGACGCTGTAATATCTGGATCTGCCTTTTTATTTGTTTACAGGTTTATGAACTTTCAGAATATCACACTTAAAGGCCCACTGCACTACTGGTAGCTACTTGCGCCCTCTATATAACAAACAATGCCTAATCGGTGACCATTGGTCCCCCATTATCCTCTTTTTCTTATGTTAACTGAGAGCTGAGTTGATGAGATAACCACCTGTCCAGTGACCTTGCAGAGTGGTCTAATCCCTCCTGTAAACTACGGCACATAAGCTTTAAGGCCTAAATATGAAAGATGTTTGTTTTGTTTAACCGTTTTTTAGGAAAAAAATGTTTAATGAATACAAACAAATATGTATTAAAGCATTCAAAACAGAGAAATATCAGCCCAAAGAGGGAGAAAAAAATAATTAAAAAACAGAAGATTTCAGACCGACCGACTCATGTTTTGGCACCTATACAGTATAGGCAATACAACATCTTTTTTGTTTAGGTCTAATAATGTTCCGTGTCAGTATACTCATAGATTTAGTTGTGTAGCTAGTTAAGTATTATAAGGGTTTAGACCATTATGTTGTGGAATCATCTTGTATTTTCTTCATTTACAGTTTAATTCAGAATATCTCAATTTACAATGCCTCCATTTGTCAGTAGTGTATTTCTAGATTCAGTGGTAGATGCCTGGTAGGTGTATGAACCAGGATATAAAAATACAGGCAAGATGTTGAAAGTCGAGGAAATTTTTTGCAGAAGGGACAAGTAAAAATCAAATAAGTTCTCATTTTCTACAAGTGATGACGATTGGGAGGGGGCACACAAATTCTCTTTATATTTTTCACCCTGGTGCTGCAACTAGTCAGTTGGGATAATTTTAGTTGATACCAACTATTTTAGGCTATATCAATTCACACTGAACCTTGACAATCATTACATGTGCAACTATCTACGAGCATTATTAAACGGTTTATTGAACTTATTCAATGGAAATGTTACAAAACGATTAATATGCTTAGTCAAGAAACATATTTTTTCAAATACGGGCGTATAGAAGTGAAATTAGAGGAAAAAAGGTCGAAATTATTTCAAGGTATAATTGAACATTTTATAGCTAAGATGAGATTTCACACAGTTTTTGCAGCATCATGAAACAAAAAAGTGAAACAAAATCAGTAGGAATAGTTTAAAAGCCTATACAGCCTTTTTACACACTAAACCTCTTTTTTTCCTTTACAGATACTTTTTGATATTTACACAATATTCATTATTTTGCCACTTTCTTTCGTCACTAACAGAATGGCAAATATTAACAGTGTTTTTAATTCAAAAATTAATCTTGATTCGAAACTCTATCGATGGTAATTTTGGAAAAAGGAAAAACCATCAAATTTACAAAGGGTCGAATAATTTAGTTGTTAACTGTACCGTTTCAGCAACTACAAAATTCAAATTCTAAAATGCCTTCTCTATAACAGACTAGAATTCCAACTGCAAAATGTTGTTGGATAGTAGTGGAAATGCTTGCGTTATTACGAAGTAGATACTTCAAAAGATTAATATTTTCAGCAGGCTTTCCGTTATACTTTCCTTAGACAATTAACCTTTCAGTTAAAATGGGTCATGTAAGTAGTGGATAATACTCGTGATCAATAATTATATAGAAAGGCACTTTAGCCCCGGATATTTTGCGTAAGCATCTACCGTCATCGAAGTTATCACGCCTGCCATCTACCTATATAATTAAGTGATTTATCTTTAATGAATTGATGGAAATCACCTTATAGTCCTGTAGAAATTGTTCAGACCTGGAAAAGTTGATAAGTACAAGGTTTTTTTTGTTGATTCATGTTCTAGATGGGTATTGAAGTAAATTCAGCTTGGTTGCCAGCTCGGCAACCTTGAGCAACTTTTTTTAATAGCCTAATTAGCATAATCATCTTATTATCATATGTGCAATATGTAATAATGTTGCTAATCTCAATCCAGGAAGCCTGAAAACATGGGTAATACGACTTTTCAAGGGTTTTCTATGACAAGGAATTCATTTATGACCCCCATTTTTTTTTTGTAATACAATTGTCTTAAATAGCATAATTAGCATAATATGTACAATATATGGACTTCATTGTCATCTATAAAGCCTAAAAATGGTGCAATGCAACATTGAAACTCGCTATAGAAAGATTAATCATTAATTTATGAGAAGATATTCCATGTATATGTGGTATAATTAGTCTAATTAGCATAATAATCTAATTAGCATATATGTGCAATATGTAATAATGTTACTAATCTCAATCCAGGCATCCTGAAAACATGGATGATACGACTTTTCAAGGGTTTTCTATGACGAAGAATTCATTTATGACACCAGTTTTTTATTCCTAGTAATGCAATTGTCTTAAATAGTACAATGAGCATTAATGAGCTAATAAGCATGTGTACAATATATGGACTTCATTGTCATTGTTTATCTATAAAGCCTAAAAATGGTGCAATGCAACATTATAACTCACTTTTGAAAGACTGATTATTAATTCAAGAGAAGATATTCCATGTAGATTTAGTATAATAAACCTAATTAGCATATATGTGCAATATGTAATAATGTTGCTAAGCTTAATCCAGGAAGCCTGAAAACATGGATAATATGGTAATACTTTTCCAGGAATTCTGCCACAAGCTTGAGCAACGTCGGGCTTGAACTCTCAATGGTTCTAGCTTTGGTAAACATAGCCAGATCATAGTTCGCACTGTTGTATTCAACATCCCTGGCCTATGGACGTACCTGTCTCACCACATCATCAATTCCATCATTATCATCTGCTTTAATCATATTCAGTGTTTCCGACAGTCTCTCTAAATCCAATGACTGAAGCCCAGCCATCAATGCGTATGATGACCTCGTAATTTCCTAGACATTTCATGAGGTTCGACAACATTGCCTTAAGACCAAGATAACCACCACATTGGACATACAATTTGTGAAGCTAAATAGAGTCCCAAATAATTGGTATTCTACATAATGCTAATTAGGCTTATTAGTACAATAATTACATATTAAGCCAATTGCATTACTTAAAAAAAAAACTGGTGTCACAACTGAATCCCTCGTCATGGAAAACCCTGAAAAAGTCATCTATGTTTTCAGTCTTCCTGGATTGAGATTAGCAACATTATTACATTTGGCACATACAGTGTACACTGTATGCTAATTAGGCTAATTATACTACATCTACATGGAATATCTTCTCTTGAATTAATAATCAGTCTTTCAAAAGTGATTTACAATGTTGCATTGCACCATTTTTAGGCTTTATAGATAAACAATGACAATGAAGTCCATATATTGTACACATGCTTATTAGCTGATTGATGCTCATTGTACTATTTAAGACAATTGCATTACTTGGAATAAAAAAATTGGTGTTATAAATGAATTCCTCGTCATAGAAAACCCTAGAAAAGTCGTGTTATCCATGTTTTCAGGCTGCCTGGATTGAGATTAGCAACGTTATTACATATTGCACATAATATGCTAATTAGATTATTATGCTAATTAGACTAATTATACTAAATATACATGGTATATCTTCTCATGAATTAATGATTAATTATTCAAATGTGATTTACAATGTTGCATTACCCCATTTTTAGGCTTTATAGATAAACAATGACAATGAAGTCCATTTACATGTACATGTATTGTACATAGTATGCTAATTATGCTATTTAAGACAATTGTATTACTTAAAAATAAAAATTTGTGTCATTAATGAATTCCTTGTCATAGAAAACCCTTGAATAGTCGTATTATCCATGTTTTCAGGCTTCCTGGATTGAGATTAGCAACATTATTACACATTGCACATATGATAATTAGATGATTATGCTAATTAGGCTATAGAAAAAGTTGCTCAAGGTTGCCAAGCTGGCAACCAAGCTGAATTTACTTCAATACCCATCTAGAACACGAATCAACAAAAAAACCTTGTACTTATCAACTTTTCCAGGTCATGTACATGGTCTATGGTACCGTCTACTGGACTATTACAGAGGGGCTGTATATGCTTAACCAATATGCCTACTAGGCCAATAGATGGCAGCAATCACATGAGTATCCTGTCAGTTACTACTTTCAGAGGTCCATTGCAACACTAAATAGTGGTAAATTTTGATTGTTTTTAATTTTTTTAATTTTGGACCAAAATTTTTCCCTTCCGGTCTGATTATAGGCTTACCTGATATTTTATTTGCCCTAAAATACAATCAAATATTAAAAATATCGTAAAAACAGCAATTAAATGTTGAAGAGCATATATGTATATCAAAGTATTACTTAAATACTAAATAAATGTTTTTTTTTACCCGACTGGCCCCCTTAAACAAAAAACTCTTTTGCAGTATATATAACTTAGCAACGAAGTAAACTTAAAGTACATAAACACAATTTATAAGTCAATTGTACATGATTTATACTTATTTAACAAAATTTAACCCTAAGCTGCTCCCTCTTTAAAAAGTGTAATTCCAGGTTTCCCATTCTAATGGCTATTTTCTATTCCTCATCCCCTAATTAAAAATGCTTTTCTTCATCTTTTCTAAAGTTAGTACTTGCCCCCCCCCCCCCCAATCTAACATACTTCACCATGAAAATTATAGTATTACAGATTTTCATTCTATATGAACTGCCTGTCAACCCAACAAATATTTCTCGCTATTCTAATTCTTTAATTTCCTCTGACTCAAAAAGTTGTACTAAAGCCTGCCAAAATATTTAAACGCTCCCGCAAGATAAAAATAATTGTTTATGTGTTTCTATTCCTGTTTACAAAACGACAATAAATTATCACCAACAAAACCAAATCTATGAAGATGCTCATTAGTATATATGGCTCCATGCAATAATCTAAATCGAAATGTTCGTTGTTTTCTAATGAGTATAGTAATTATTGGTCTAACAAATTTTTCTTTTAATTCTTTATTTATAAAATCATAATTATTTTGCCCATCCCTTGCCGGAAAATCAAACGTTTGCTGTAGTATTTTTATAAAATAATCATGAATTGTTCTTGAACACACATCTAAACACTTTTTTTAAAAACCTGAAATATAAGAACAAGTATTATAGCTTATTAAATTAACCTCGAGGAATTGTATTAAAGATAAAGTTGAGTTCTGGTAAAAAAAGAAGAAAAAAAATTCTCACAGAATCAAACGACACTTACACTGAATGTTCAAGATTACAAATAAATGTCATTTGCCAAACAGTTTTGATAGAAACTGTATATTGGCTGAGTAATGGGCATAGAAAGATAACGAAATCAAGGTAAGTAGCCCCGACACCACATGTGTAGTCCCATATACATCTTTCTGTTTACAGTGCTTGTTACTTTACCAAGACTGGGCCAAATTTATTATGAATTTGATGACTCCAGAACCTTGCAGTACACACTAATATTTACATGCTGCATGGTCAACTTTTTCTGATCCATTCCACACCTTTTCTTTTACAATGCAATCGCATGACCAGAACTCAGCTTTGTCTTTAACCCTGAATCATCTTTCAATAACCTGGGTATCGCATCGTAATAATAATAATCATAAGCAAATTAATACCTTTCATACCGAGGTTCAAAAAGTATTGAACAGACTTAACATGAGCTTTCTCAACCAGGTGATTCACTGGAACAATCCACTTTTCAAACAAGTATCTATCAAATATAGTTTTTCCATTTATACATTATATATTCCGATTATTACAAATAATTGGATTCATATAACCAAAGTCTTAAATTATTTGTCTCTTGCCATGCTTGCAACATTTCCATATACTACGGTGAAATATCAAAAACGAACTTAATCTTTTTTTAAATATCATAATCACATAAATTTACCACCCACAAACTGTAAGCAATAATCAAAAAACCATTTCCATCCCAATTTTTTTTTCTCCATATAGACGTTTTATCCACATTATGCGCTGTACTTTAAAGGTACTATGTCTCATTTGCAGGCCAAAAATTGAAAAAGTTAAATTCCAACTGCATTTGAAAATAATACTAATTTAGAACTTCCCTAAAAAAAGTGGGGCTTGAAAATGTCTTTAAGTGGGCAAATAACAACTATTAGTTGTCAATCGACTTTAGGGCTATAGAGCCCAAAAGTAATAGTCTTGATTTTCAGACAATTGTACCGAATGGTCATACGTTTTATACTGCGCAAAGATTCATTCAGTTTAATCTTGGCCATCACAAGCAGTGGGTTATTGATGTAGACAAATGCCCATATACCCTTAACAACTCTTTTCATGTATGTTATTACCAAAGAATACTCAATACTCAATAGTGTCTGACAGTGAAATCTAGCAAGTAAACGGGTTTCCTTGCATAATTTGAATATGAGGATACTGGTAACGTTTAAATTTCACAGAACGGACATACATGACATATTCATAATACTGCAAAGTTCTACATAATTTGAGGTTGGCTGCAAAAGGGACATAGTACCTTTAACGGACATTTCAAAATTAATCATTCTTAATTCTCCAAAGTCATAATCTTAATACGTTATTGCCCGTTTAATTTGATCATTCCTCCTCCATATAAATTCAAATGAAATTTTTGCAACTTCTTTGTATACCCAATGAGGAACAATAACGAGAAATGAGATATAATTCAATTTTGAAAGCGCATAAGTTTTTAACAAATGTATTTTTACCATAACATTTAAATGTCTTTTTTTCCACCATACTCAAATTTTACTTAGATTTTTTTTAATAATTCAAATCATCTTTTAATCTTCGATCTAATGAATAACTAACCCTAAAATGTGTATAACCTTAATCAAATGTTATAATAAAGGCCCATCAGGTTTGTTTTTATCCTCACCCATCCACATGAAATGTGTTTTTGTTTTATTCACTTTAAGACCACTAATTTATTCAAATGATTCAAAAATATATTGCAACCTTTTAACCGAATCAATATCCTTCAAAAATATTGTCATATTGTCTGCACACACACACACACACACACGCACACACACGCGCACACGCACACACACACACACACATGCACACACACCAATCACTAGCCTTGAGTTCTACACCCATATCCTAAATCTAAATTCCTATAATCATCTTCAATTCATATAAGTTTAAATCAAAGCAAAGTTGAAAGTTTCGTACTATAGTCATTAAATATAAAAGTTATTTGCCAATTTTTTTTAAATAAATATTTAAAAAAAAGAGAATCATTATAAAAAAACAGGAATTTGAATGTACAAACGGCAGTATTGCGTGATCCTGTAGTGCTAAAGTGAATGAACACTTCACGAAAGGCGTGCATAACAGTCATGAATTTGAATGACAAACATGTTTATTTGACCGACTAAAAAGGCGAATATGAAAGCACAGATCATGAATTTGAATAGAAAGGAGCGCTAAATTGCGCTTAGTTGAGTGCACGCCAAAACGATTTGGATTGGGACAGTTGCGAAATTGACCGGAAAACCTATATTATATTTATGATACATGACTGTATCACTCTGTCATTCAAAACCCGGGCTCAATACCTATGGGTTGAATCGTAGGTCTCTTACACTTGTGAAGGAACATGATGGCCGAACGAAACTCTTGCAGTCGCCACCAGTATATGAGTGAATTTGACATTGTGCCCAAAATAACAGACATTTCTCCAGATAAACCGATATACCCTGCGATGCCCTTCGG
>JAVYIG010016822.1:0-29273 GCA_035222895.1 Strongylocentrotus droebachiensis
AAATTTAATTCCTGTTTAGATCTACTCTCCTTTTCTTTGAATGGAATACAATTTTTATAGATTCAATTCAGGTTTTACTATTTTTTATTTTTATTTTTGGTATCAAATACAAACCGTTTTTACTCCTTTACTGCTGATTTTTTTTATTTTATTTTTTTTAAATTGTTTGTTTGGGGGGGGGGGGGGGGCGAAAATGCGTTCCCTCCCCACTTTTTGATCGGGGGGGGGGACCCGACCCCCTACCCCCCCCCCCCCCCCCCCCCCCCCCCCATTTCCGTTCCCAGTCTATGTATACATGAATGCATGAATGACCAAACAAAATGCGAAGAGCATGAACCATAATCTTATCATACAAAATAAATTACAGAGAGTCAGTTACCAGTTAGAGGCGTAAATATTCCTAATGAATGAATCACAAAATAACAACAAACACAACGCCGTCATAATTATCATGCATGCGCTGCGCTCATGACGACCCAAAATGATATTACCGGTATATATGCGCGATCGATCGAACGACTCGACTGCGCTGCACTACTGAGCTGAGGCGCTGCATGCCAAGCGCCCTCCCTCGGCCTCCCGCTCCCCGGTATACTCCGTACGTATTGTACGTAGATTCTACGTGTGAAGTGCATGTCGACAAATACCGGCTAACCTGTCACCCGAGTTGAAGACTGAAATAAAAAAAGGAGGCTAATTTATGCACTGGTAAGGTATATCTTGTATTCGAAAAATGCAGGCTAAAATAAATGTAACTTTTAAGGTAAAATTGGAGAAACGTAACTTATTTGTCAAGGGCAAGGCTGCCACACAGACAACAGACAGGTTCTACCACCACTGCACTGGCACTGAGTGCTGATACTGTACTGTACTATGGCAGTGCAAAAGCATTGGACGAGTACCTACCCAGACCCTAAAGCATTGTAAATAATTGCCAATTTGCCATTGCCATTGATGTCATTCCTGTATGTATTGCCACTCATCATAGCATTAGCAGCATTGCCATTACTAAGTTAGACCTAATTAAAGATACATATGCTTTGTGTGTGATGAGATTACCCGGCCCAGACACCCTCTACTATTCTAGGGCTAGGCTCTAAGTTAGAACTCAACTGGCTGGCCACTTTTATACTAACAGTAACAGAGTGGTCCAACCTAGGAACAACCTACCAGAAAAAGTAGTGTCTGCACCTACAGTGGCGACTTTTAAGAGTCAATTGAGAGCCCCTCCCTTAGGAAAAGAGGGCTAATCTACCAAGTATACCAAGTATACCAAGTATTGACTTCCCAAACTCAAAGTAACTCGCAAACACCACCATGCGTATGATGACAACTGTACAAAATTTGGCGCTTGTTCAGAAACCTATCCGAAATTTCATTATTTGGACATTTAATGAACATTTACTTCATTTTGAGCATGTTTTAGTAGGGTATCTCCACGCCGGAGTTACGGGTCAAATTTTGGATAGGTTTCTGAACAAGCGCCCCAAATTCACCGGACGTGCCAGAATTCACTCAAAACCAGCACTTGTTGTCCACTTTATTTATCATTGTGGACACCATTTGAAATGCTAAATAAGTGTCAGCAAAATACAAATAAACTCACCACATTGGAAAGAAAACTTTGAAAGTTTAAATAAAAAATTTATCTTCAATCCGATCCTGAATCCTGTCGATGAGCCACTTCTAAATCATTGGGTGATTTCATGCTCGGTGTTGATGTTTGGTACCGGTATCTATTAGTTTTATTAGTGTTTATTACATTACACTTAAATGCTAAACGTTATACCAATTGCAAAGTGGTAAGTTTAAGTTACATGGTGAGTGTTGTTACATATTTTTAATTGCCTTCCTATTCAATGTATTCCTATTTACTATTTTAATCGTGGATTGTGCAGAGTAGGAAATTCCATGATGAGAACATTCAAAGCATTCCCTTTCTCAAAAAAAAAAAAAAATGACAAACAAAGTGCATGTTTTTGTCACTTTACATTACATCGGGTAAGGAGGGGAAAGATTTCAGAAAATTTCAGTCTGAAACATTCCCACTCCAAAATTTTACTGACTGCTAACATATTAACAACTTTGAAGAAAGAATAAAGCGTGGTATAAATTAAAATACTCTTCTCTCACAAGTTATCATGACATGAAATTTCTTCACATAAATGCACACAACTTGATTGTGAAATATCAGCCACACAAATATGTGTGGAATTTTTTTTGTCTGTAAACAGATAACATCATACTGTAGGCCTACTGTCGTATTCATTTTGCCTGTGATCTTCAATATGTCTACTACCATAACACACCAAATTAAGCTAGAAAATAATAATTCTGAGATTTAGGCTCATGTCCGATAGTTCATGGAATTGCCCATATATTAATGTAATTGCTGTAATAAAGAGTATTATCGTTTAAAAAGCGCAATGAACTAATGTCTGCTTGGGGTGAGACTCCGAAAAGTATGCTCCATTTCTGGTTCTTTCCCTTTCAACATTGAAATGTAATTTGTGTATTTTTGTGTGAAAGAGCAAAAATTATTATTCCTCATATCTTCTGTGATCATGCAAAGATATGATTTATGATTTATGATTTATTTATGAATGGAATATGCAGTCGAGTCATAATCAAATAAAACATATTTAAAAAAAATTATTCTTATACTTTGGAAGGTGATAACAGAGATGTAGTCAGCATAACTATTGCAGAGCTCCCTGTTTAATCCCCCCCACCAAAATTAAAAAGCTAGACAAAAGCAAAAGACATTCACTCCTCTGAAAGTGAAGTGGCAGGTAGCGCCTCACAAGTTTATCACATAGAAGCAAACAGCTTCAAAGTGCTCCAAATATTACAAATATAGTAACTCACACGCAATAAGAAGAGAAACCTGGGGTCTTGAAGAAGAAATCGTAGAATAAGTTATTCTGCATTTTCCTGAAAGATTACATTTTGTAAACAAAAAATCAAATATGCATGTATTAATCTGACTAGCCTTTGCATACGAGAACTAAACCTTTCCTTTTAAATTTGAAATATGAATAGAAATGTACATGTAGCTATTGCTAGTGTGGAGAAGCAATTGCTAGGAAGAAAACAAGTTTTCTGTCCTTTTTACTTCTTCTTACTTGCAATTAGGCCCCCCCCCCAAAAAAAAATTTGGTTGTCCTCGATTGCTTTTCTTGAGTAGGGGCGGGCGGGGGATTTTTTTTTTATTTTTTTTTTTAATTTCATTTTTGGGGGTCTTTTTTTTCTTCCCATTTTTAAAAATATTTTTTAAATAAGTATTTTTCCATAAAAAAACAAAAAATCATTGGGATGTCAAGCATTTAAACAAACAGCACCTTTTAAATCCCCACTGTACTACTTATAGCTACTTGCGCCCTCATATAGCAAACAATGCCTAATCGGTGACCATTGGTCCCCCATGATCCTCTTTATCTTATGTTAACTGAGAGCTGATTTGATGAGATAACCACCTGTCCAGTGACCTTGCAGGGTGGTCTAATCCCTCCTGTAAACTAGTACAGATGGGCTTTAAAACGAGTTAAAGAATGCTCAGAACCTGATTTGAATGAACGGCATTTTGACATAGAAAAATAAAAATGGCAAGTTTAATAAATACAGAATTGGTACTGAAAAGACCAAACTGGCAACAGGACGGATTTTGATCCTTGCAAAATGCATAAAATGGTATGTTTGGCGTTTAAGATTGCTCCCCCCAAAAAAAATTGAATTAAACAAAAATAAAAATGAGCGGGCGGTCGAGGACAACCAACTTACTTAGTTGGAATACATGAAAGATGGAAGCAAAAGGGTCAGGAAAAAGCATTTTCTATTATGCTTTTACGAGTTTTATAGATCGTATATGTCCCTGGACAGGACAATAGGGGGTTTCAAGCATCGTCAGTTTCTCTTTGTAGTGTTTCTTTGTGTTTTGTCCAGATCTCCTGATATAGAAGGCAGAAGCATAGTGACCCATAGAACACTGAATTATCTAGGGACACTCATAGGTCATTTATGATCAATGTGAATACCCATTGACCTACTGCCACACTTTATTCTGTAGCAATAGGTCATCCAAAATATCCAAAGGATAAATTAGATCATCTCTTTCCAGCACCTTGTTTTGAGAAGTCGTTCATCTTTGGTGACCAGTTAAACTGTAAATTCAGGAAATTTGGTATTTAAGGTACTTATTCCAAACTTTTGTGATTTTGTTTCTGTGAAAACAAAAAGATTCTGGCTACATGTATGTGCTTCCCTCTTGTAGCTGAGGAAGGAAATGAGTTTATTGATGTTGGCAGTAGTACTGTAGTAGAGCAGTAGAGTTTCACCATAACCATATATTGGTAGTAGGTGAAATCAGAAAGAGTATTCTCTATTAAAGTAACACCACTGCAATTTATCTATGTTCAATTCTCAAAGCAGGGGATAATAATGATCATTAAACAAAAAATTACTTTAGTAGTGGAGTCTTGTATAGCGCTCATGTCTGGCTCGTTGTCACTCCTGGAGCTCCATTAACATTCCCTCGACTTTAGAATGGCTGCCATTATAGTGCTTGAGCATTATAAGGAAATTATTCCTTGCTGGTACCCATTTACCTCACCTAGGACGAGTGTAGCAAATCTTGATTAATGTCTTGCCAAAGGACATTAGTCCTGCGACAGGGATTTAAACCTAGTACCTTGTGGTTCACAGTTCGGAGACTTATCCACTGGACCACAATATCATAACGAAAATATCATGTTAGTTATCACAGATCTGAGGATTGAGGATCCATCAGTTCCAACATATTGTATTTTAAATGTATCCCCTTACTCATTTTCCAGCTATATTATGTTTACCTGTACTCAAAATCTGGCATACTATGTTGTCATGCATGACGTAATAGATAACTCCTTTTGTTTAGGTCAGTGTATAAATATTTGATCAGGTCATAGAATGGTATGTTTGGGTCAGTTGGAATTTGTCTCCAACGTGATTAATGCTTGAGTCATTGGAGATGTAAACTATTTGCTGCTACAGTAGTGGAGGGAAATGTTTTATTAGATACAGGGGGCAGTATTCTGGGCACGATTTTTATCTCTAAAATGGCGTCCGAGAGTCCGAGACCACTTTTTTTTCTTAGATTGTATCTTTCATTTTATTTTAATCTTCTTGCATGCCTATAAGAGTTATAAGCACAATACATGCAGCACTAATGCTAATGCCAGAGTTATGTTAAAGATAAAATAAGACTTAAAAATAGGGTAGGTGCTATTTTATTTCTTGGATGCACGATTAGTGCAACATTTTTGGATGAGAGTACAGCTAGCAGTGCGATCAAAATAACCAAAATAATACTGAGTATTGAGTATATTTCTTGAGCAGCATTCTCATGGGATTATCGTGTTGAATTACAACCAATTTTGGGACATATATTGTAGTTACTATAATGATATTGGCGTCCGAAAGGCTCTGAACCTACATGTACCTCTGTCATTTTAAAAGAAAATCCCAGTAAAAGTTGCGCTTTAGTGAATATTGTCAAATTAACACATTCATGCTCTCACTGTTGCATTCCCCTTTCCCCCTTATTTTGTAGTTTCTTTTGTAATTACAAACTTGTTAATTCAATAATTACTCATTATTCCTAAATATCATTTGAGGTGTCCACACTCGTACAAGCATTGCTTTTTAGTGGACCCCTTTGTTTCCAATATGTATTCCTAAATTGTTGTAAATGTTTATAATTGTTTTGTAATGTTCTGTTGGAAACATAGATAAATTGAAGTTGAATTGGAAAAAAATGGAGGACTGGTAGAAAGTGATTCCATTGGCTGAACAGGATGAGAGTGAAATCTAATGACATTTCTTATTATATATCCCATGGTAGTTGGGCATGTCTTGATGATATAAAATCTCAATGAAATGATTCTCAGAAAATTGTTTAAAAGTTGTTTAAGGATATTTTGTCTGAGATATTATATATCTCAGAATACCACCCCAGGGTATTAGCTATATCATATCATAGGTAGTTGCAGTGAACATTCACCGTAACAAAAGCTGTATAATTTGTTATGTATACAATTCATTATTTACAACGCTTTCTCTCAAAATCTAATTAATTTAACATCTGCTCAAGGTTAGTTTAAAACCAAACATACAATTATTAGCCACTGCATACTGTATGCAAGAGTACATGTATATTGAAATAAAGCTCTGTACAAACATAGCTATTACGTTGTTAATTATTTCTCTCTTTCTCTCTCTTTCTATTCCTCAGACATATCGAGTGGTGATATTCCTTCACATGTAGTCCACCATGGGGATCTTGTTATCTACAGCATTCATCCTTGTCTTCTTATACTTCTTCCTCTTCAAAGTGTTAAAGCTGCTGGATCAGCCCGCTGCTGCTACCCTCCACTACAGAGAGGGAAAATATAACCGCAGTATCCTCTCATTATGTTCCATCCTCACAAAGCCGTAAGTTGCCAAATCAATGATCGGTCCAAAGTCCAAAGGTATCCCTATAGCGGGCAAGTCCAAGGTACTGTTTAATAATTAACATTGTGTCCCATAGGTAACTAGGTTTTTTGAATTTTGTATATGAATTGACATTCAAGGGATAATATGTCAATTCACTTCTTAAAGAGGGTAGATCGTTGCACTATTGGCAGCACAGCTAAAGCTGGGGTAATAATCTCCAAGTTTGGAAGCGCTTAGTGATTCTAATAAGCGCTATATAAAAACTGAGTATTATTATCATTATTATTATTATTGTACGGGCTAGCAATTAAATCCAATGACCTGGTAATAATAATTACAATGTAAAGTGCTCAGAAACATATTATTACGCTCTAAAGAAATGCGACTATTATTATTGTTATTAGGTCTGATCTACGTTCTAGTAGGGTTATTAATCATCTCTATCCTGTTATCCTGTTATCTCTCTCCTGTTAATTTTGATGATGTTCTGCAAACCAAAACTGAAAATGCATTTTCTCTTACACATGTCAATATCAGATCTTTGAATAGAAATATAGAAAACCTAAAACTGTTATACGAATGTAGTATCAAATCAAAATTTGATATAATATGTTTATCTGAAGTGTGGAGCGTACCAGACACATCCATCTTGGGCATACAAGGCTATACTTTAGAGGTGAAATGCCGCAATCATACTTTAAGAGGTGGAGGTGTTGGTGCATACATTCACTCTTCCCTTAAATACAGGCTTTTGGGAAATTTTGAAGTAGCACATGCTGAATCACTTTGGTTGGAAGTAGTAATTAATGAAAAGAAGATCATTATTGGTGTCATCTATCGCAAGCCAAATACAGATATTCATGAGTTTCAGGATAGTCTGTTAAGTATTGTACATGATCTGAAATTAGACAAAAGTCAATGTGTGCTAACTGGAGACTTCAATATCAATCTTCTAGGCGATGAAATGGCAGCTGATAACTTTCTCACCTCCATGCAATGTATCGGCATGCATCAATTGATTAATTTTCCTACTAGAGTAACGCAACATGGCTTCTCTTTGATTGATCATATATATACCAATATGAATGTTCCCAGTATTCATGCAGGAATAATTGAATCTGACGTTACAGACCACTTTCCGATCTTTACCATTTTTAAGTCTAATATACAATTTAAGAAAAAGTCTTGCCGAGGAAAATTAATGTCTCGTTCTTACAAGAACTATGATGTTACAAAATTCCATGCTGAGCTTGCCAACATAACATGGGAATCAGTTTATGCAGCGGATGATGCTGATCTCGCATACTCCCGTTTTTGTGAAATCATGACAAAAGTGTGTGATGAGCATGCACCAGTTGTAGCTCAACACGGTAAAAGGAGAAAGAACGAACCTAAGAAACCTTGGATTACAAAAGCTATAATGAATTCCATAAAAAAGAAACATACAATGTATTCACAGGTTCTTGCCACCAACCACAATCCTGTCTATTTAACAACATACAAGAAGTACAGGAATATGTTAACTACAATAATCAGAAACTCAAAGAGAAATTACTATAGTAGGATATTCCTTGAAAATAAGGGTGATACTAGCAAAACATGGAAGACTGTAAACGAGATTTTAAGTGGTGGAAACAATTCGTTTAAGCCAACAGTGGTGGATAAATTGTGTGTGAATGATACTGGTACTAATGAAACCCTGTGTAATGAACAAGATATTGCAAATGCATTTAATGACTTCTTTGTTAATGTTGGTCCAAATTTGGCGAATGCCATACCAAACACAAATCGTAATACAGAGAAAGTTTTAGACGATGGTGTAGACAAATCTTTCTTCTGGAAACCAGTTACTGAGACTGAGGTTAACAACCATTTAATAGCCTTGAATGTAAAGAAAGCTAGTGGGTATGATAATATGCCAATCAAGCTGATAAAAGATGCTGTGCACTATGTAACTTCTCCCCTTACATTTATTTTCAATCTGTCTTTCACCTCTGGTAAATTCCCAGATGCCTTTAAAATAGCAAAAGTGACACCTGTTTATAAGAAAGGACCTAAAGATGAAGCAGGAAATTATAGACCTATTTCAGTATCACCTGTTCTTGGGAAGGTTTTTGAAAAAATTGTAAATAATAGGCTTCTTGACTTTCTTGAAAAAAATCATGTATTATATGAGCACCAGTATGGCTTCCGTAAAAAATACAGTACAAAATTGTCAATGATAAATTTAGTTAACACTTTGAGGAATTCAATGGATGAGGGAAGAATCACACTTGGGATATTTGTAGACTTTAAGAAAGCATTTGATACAATTAATCATGATATTTTATACAGCAAACTTTCACACTATGGAATACGAGGAATAGCATTACAGTGGTTTAAGGACTATTTTTATAGAAGATTTCAATTTGTACAGTACGGAAATGTAACATCTCCCATGCTGCCTTTAACATGTGGTGTACCGCAAGGCTCTGTCCTAGGCCCAACGCTTTTCCTACTTTATATTAATGATATGCCATTTGCTACACGTTACTTTAACTTTCGACTCTTTGCGGATGACTCAAACTTATTCCATACATTTCCTGAAGGGCAAAAAGAAATTGATATGACTGAAGTGAACACAAATCTTCAAATTGTTTCAGACTGGTGTAATGCTAATAAACTGACAATTAATTTACAAAAGACGAGTTATATGCTAATAAGAAACCAGAGACGGCAGATTAATGTTCAAGGGCAACTGGCTATATCAGAAGCTGAAATAATAGAAGTTGATTCTTCGCTCTTTGTTGGGATAAAGATTGATAAACACTTGACTTGGAAACCCCACATACAAATGGTTAATAAATGCATCAGACAAAAAGTAGGAATCCTCTTCCGCTAACGGCATTTTGTGCCTAGAAATATCCTAGTGTTGTTGTATAAAACCTTTATTCAACCTCATATATCATACGGAATTGAAGTGTGGGGGAGCACTTACAAGTCTCACTTAAATTGCATACTGTATACACAGAAGATGGCCATACGGACAATCACATTTAGCCATTTTATGAGTCGTTCAGCACCATTGTTTTACGAATTGAAAATCTTAGATATTAACAAGTTCTATGAGTTGTCTCTATGTACATTTATGTATGACCTAGTACATAATAATTTACCTCACTGTTTGACGGATTATTGTGATAAAATTGAGCATAGATACAATACAAGAAAAAGAGAAAAGGGCCATCTACGTATACCACTGTATAAAACAACACAAGGCAAATTTTCAGTAACTTGTGTAGGAACCCGATTATGGAATGAACTTCCCGATGAAATCAAAAACAAAGGGTCTAGAAACACTTTTCGTAAACATCTCAACGATTACTTGATGAATAAGTGATTGAATTATGCAAGTACACATGTATATATTGTAAATAATCTCCATATTACATTTTTGTTGTTTTTTTTTTGTCAAAAAAATGCAATTTTTTGTATAAATAATCTGTAGATACATGTATCTATGACTTTTTAACCTGGTATATCCTCTTCATAATTATATTTGGAGTGTAGAAATTGTGCTACGGTATTACTCAACATGTATACTTCTACTGTCAAGTTTTATTTTTTGATAATGATATATTTATTTTTGCCAAGTGTGTGCTAAGAACAGGGGCCAGACTCGACTAGCACATGTGCTATTATTTGGCTCCTTTTCATCACCTTCTATATTCTATGAGAAAAGACATATGTCTAGCATATCAATACTTTGTTAGGTTTTTCTTTAATATGATCTATAATATTCATTTATGAACATGTACCATTCACAATGTATTCAAATGTTTAATCACTGATGTTATTGATGATGAATAAATAAAATCAAATCAAATCAAATCAAATCAAATCAAAATCTTAGTTGTAGTGGTCAGTAACTTGAAGGATACAATAGCTTGGACTTGCCCTTGTATGCTGTTGAGAAGTGCAGTTTGATTCCAAGATGGAACACTCTCCTAGCACTAAGAGGAAGAGCAGTGCTTCAATTTGCATTGATCAAGATTGGATTGGATTGTATGAGATAATTTGAGATTCATAAATTTGTATGGGGCGAATAATCCTTTTAAATGGTCTTTTAACCAAGCTGAAATGAGGATTTTATACAATTAAGTTTTGTTATGATACACAATTATGCTTTGTAATGATACACAATATGCAATTCTACTTGCTTAGTTTTTTTCTTCTTCTTCTGCGTATTATGTCACACAGGTATGTGCTTGATGCTTTGAATAGTTTGTCATGATTTTAGTATTTGAGGTTATCACAGGTTGAACACAAATTTTGATCACTTACTAAATCAAATGAGAATATGAAAGCAATACAACTTTTCTCCTACACATGTTTGTACTCTTGATAACAAAAATGAAGAGATGTTGGAGCAAAGAAATTGGAGGAAAAGAGAAATTTCATGATTTGTCTTCCCTGTAGTTTTGATGCATTATTTGTTCTTCTACCTACGCAATGGAAACTAGGAAATTAACCCTTTTTTCTGTTTCTCTGCCTAGATATGTGCCTAATCGGTTATGGGGTCACAACGCACACATTCAGAGCTTCATCTACGCCAAGGTCGGTCGATTCAATGCACCCTATCCCAAGGGGAAACGTATCAATATACCTCGGCCAGATGGAGCTACGTTTACGTTTGATCTGTTTGAGCCATCAAAACCCCATCCTCAAGGGGGTAAGGAATAGAATATTATGATATTATCATGATGATATTATTGTACAATATTATTAGATGGTATGGAAGATCAGTAAAAGTCTACTAGATTTCTTCTTTAGCTATAATTGTATTGTTTTATTTTGTTATTTTATATTATTATCATTAGTTTGTTTCTTTATGAGGAAAGGAATTCTGTTTGTCATGCTAACATATTATGTATGAACAAAGGGAAGAAGGTTTGCTAGGCATTGTGGGATTAGGGATCTCCATGGGCATTTCTTAAACTATTTTGGATGTCAGAATAAAATTCTCTGACAACTTTGCCAAATATTTTTTAAACTTGCGAATCAATGACTAAAAAAGAATACACCAGTTTAGGGTCATTCCATGTCAAATCACCCAAAAAATCTGAAAATCTGAACCCGACCATTTTTGATTTTGATGAAACTTAGTGTACTTGTTAAGTGTGATCTCACAGCACCAAATCCCAAATTTTAGGTCAATTAGGTGAGGGGTTTGGGAGATACGGCCAACCAAATTTTGAGATTTTTGCAAAAATGGGGGTGGTGGGCCTACCTTTGAACCTTTCTATCTCGGGACCTAATGAGTCAATCTTCACAGAATTTGTATTGTTGGAAAGGGTATCTGATAAGGATTCCAAATCTGCCGCCATTTTGAAAATTTGTACATGTTAGGGTACTTTGACCTCTTGACCTAAGATTTGACCTTGAAATTGACGTTGTGGATCACGTGACCTTGACAAAAAATTTCATGAAATGTAATCTCTGACATGTTCACTTAAACAAAAGTTTCAGAGATATAATATTTTTTGTTTAGGAGCAATAAGGATTGAAAGTATCCATACTTACAGATATTCACAAAAAACGCTATTATAATGTATACAATACATGCAATATGCACAGTACAACATACATCTTCCACATGCTTTTTTGTTCTAGTCATATCCATTCTAAATGTCAGCAGTACTTGAATAGAAATAAAATGACAAGTTTATATAGGCCTAAAGGGTTAACAGGATGTATGGCTTTAGGCCTCTGAGTCGGTTCTAGGATAATTACCCCCCTGGAAAATTAATCCCCAGGAAATGTTCCCCCCCCCCCGAGGACAATTATGCCCCCGAGGACTATCACACCCAGATGACAATTAACTCCAGAAAATTACCACCTATGACAATCTGTCCCCCCCCCCCCCCACCCCCGAGGACAATTACCCTCCAGACAATTGCGCCCTCCCCCCCCCTGGAAAATTAACCCTCAAAGATAATAAGCTCCCGAAAAAAAAATCTGCTTTGATTAAAACCAACTTATTATCAGGATGGACTTCCCCTTTAACGAATAGGGGGGGGGGGGGGTAATTTTCCTAGGGGGTAATTGTCCAAGGGGTAATTGACTTCGGGGGGGGGGGGGGGGGGACATTTCCTTGGGGTTAATTTTCCAGGGGGGTAATTATCCTAGAACCGACTCAGAGGCCTAAAGCCATACATCCTGTTAACCCTTTAGGCCTATATGAACTTGTCATTTTATTTCTATTCAAGTACTGCTGACATTTAGAATGGATATGCCTAGAACAAAAAAGCATGTGGAAGATGTATGTTGTACTGTGCATATTGCATGTATTGTATACATTATAATAGGGTTTATTGTGAATATCTGTAAGTATGGATACTTTCAATCCTTATTGCTCCTAATCAAAATATATTATATCTCTGAAACTTTTATATGTTCTAGTGAACATGTCAAAGGTTACATTTCATTAAAAAATATTGTCAAGGTCACGTGATCCACAAGGTCAATTTCAAGGTCAAATCTTAGGTCAAGAGGTCAAAGTACCCCAACATGTACAAATTTTCAAAATGGCGGCAGATTTGGAATCCTTATTGAATACCCTTCCCAACAATACAAATTTTGTGAAGATTGACCCATTAGGTCCCGAGATACAAGGGTTCAAAGGTAGGCCCGCCAGCCCCATTTTTGAAAAAATCTCAAAATTTGGTGGGCCGTATCTCCCAAACCCTTCACCCGATTGACCTAAAATTTGGGATTTGGTGCTGTGAGATCACGTTCAACAAGTACACTAAGTTTCATCAAAATCAAAAATGGTAGGGTTAAAACCATTGGGTGATTTGACATGGAATGACCCTTTACGGTTGTATCAGTGCGCATGCGCAGACAGATGTATTGGCCCTGAAACAAAGCGAATGACCCGAGGTCACGTCAGTGGTATTTAGGCTAAGCGTAAATTAAGATTGCGCCCAGGCAAATGATGATATGCGCGCACAACGCAGCGCGCAGGCAGTGATATCATCATAATTTGCATGGGCGCAATCTTAATTTACGCATAAATACATGACCTCTAGGTTTACTCGCCAATTAAAATGGCGTACACAACTGTAAACTGGTGTATTAGATAGAAGAATTTCAATAAAGGCAGTATGAACAAATTCACACAAGCAAAAAAATGTGCCATTTTATTTTATTTTGTTTACAGTAGTGCCTACAGAAAATTTGATTGGGCAGTTTTACCCAACATCCCTTCTCAATTTCTATTTTGTGATCTCTTTCAACCATCTCAACTCTCTTCCTCTCATCTTTCTTTGACCCTGTAGCTGATGTCACACTGTGTGTTTGTCCTGGCATAGCCAACCATTCTGAGAAGGCTTACGTGCGAACCTTCACCCATTACGCCATGTCACAGGGCTTCCGCGTGGCCATGCTTAACCACCTAGGTGCCCTGCCCACAGTTCCACTCACTTCACCAAGAATCTTCACCTACGGTAAAGAACGGTATTAAGCCTCGTTCATATATGACCCGGCAAAACGTGCTTTCTGATGACGTAAAACGTAATATGCATCACTTTTCTGTATCTTGTAACACAGAACTCTGTGAATACGCGCAGTCGCCATTTATTTACTTGTAAAAAAACGTGGCGGGTTTATTTTGCAAAAGTTTACCGCTTTATATCTGAACAAGCTCTTATTGTTTGCGTGAAGCCATGAGGATGGTAATTCATATCGTTTTTACATCTTTTTCAGCAGATGATATCAAAGGGTGATAAATATGTGTTAATTTTTTTATTTATTTATTTATGTTTTATAATGGTATTGTGGAAAATACCATTGAAGAGTTGTTACATAGGAATTCTTAAAGTAGCCACACGAAGAATCAAAAGTGTTTTGAATTGATGCAAAACTCATATCTTTGCGAAGGGGAAGCCTTGCCGATCAAATACAACAACTTTTCTCTTCAAAATATGTTTGGGGCCCCGCACTAATCAACTCTAAAAAATGTTAGTTTTGAGATCCAGATTTTCTGCCTTCAGCGGTCCTTTGTAGAGCGTCAATATTTGTGACGTCACATACGGGACACGGCTGGCTAGCTGCATACTGCTACACGGCACTGAGCTGTTCGTCCAGTGTGTGACGTCACAATTCAGAGCTCGCCATGCTTGTGTGTTTGACTTAAGTTCAGGGGCATTCGGGGGTCTAAGGAGGGTCTTGAAAAATTGTATTTTATGCCTTTCCATGATATCTATATGATATCATATAAATTGTTCATGTTTTTCAAGAGAAAATCTTTCCATCCATATGTATTTTGTTCTAAATATGAGTTGTTAGTGAATTTTCTTTGTGTAGCTCCTTTAAGGGAAACATTAAAGCTGATCTTGAGTTTAGGTAGTTAAATTTACATTGTATTCGTTATTATGTATTATATTTTGTTGGAAATGAAAAAATAAAAATGAAATGAAAATTGCATTTCAAGAGATCTATGGTAGCTTTAAATGCAGCTGGGTTGTGTAGCCAAGCAAAATATAAGCAACTAATGGAACTTGCTGGTAGTCATGTTTGTCTTCTGTAAGGACTGAGAATGATTAAGAAAAAAAACCTGTGTAACAAGTTTATTTCTGCAGAGAGAAATGGGCTTAAAGTGAATTAGATAAAACATGAATACAAACTAGTGAAACGTGCTGGCAATCATGTTTTGCCTTGTATTATCAAAGAACTTGTAGTAAGAAAAAATAAATCCAGTACATAATAATGATTTCTTTTGATGTTCAGGAGAGACTGGAGAGTATGCTGCCATGATAGACTACATCAAGGAACACTTTGCGTCTAGTAAGTTTGTATCGTTAGGCTTCAGCATGGGAGCAAATATTGTCATCAAGTACTTGGGTGAAGAACCTTCGAGGCAAGACGACTTTATGTGTTGTATCTCTGTCTGCCAAGGATATGATGTCACCTTGTAAGTGAACTTTGGCTTTTATCGTTTGAGACTTTAATCCATTGCCTACGAGTACCGGGTAGCTCCTGTATTAAGCCTATGCATATGAAAGAATTCAGTAGTCAACTGGTTATCAAGTTCAGTCTAGTTTTGTAACCTCAACCAGTTATGGTAAAGTCTGCAAACACAGACTAATTTAACGCCAGCAATTCCTTGTTGACAATGGTTCTGCTCGGAACTTCGTCCACTGGAAATAGGTAGTTTAGTTTGAAACAGAATTTACTTTGGAAAAATTCCTGTTTGGTCAATATTGTTTGATTAATGATTGTGTTTGTGTGCTTTTACTTTTTTTGTGTGTGCATTATATAAGGCTTTCCATAAATTGAATGGAGAATGTGTTACACTGCTCGTGAGAAACCTTTTTAATGCTCCTTCCTGATCGTCAATCAATCCTTCTGCCCATGTTTATAGAGCTTCTAAAGTTTTACACGAGTGGGAGAGCATGCGCCGCTTCTACAACTTCATGATGACCCAGAACATGCTTCGTCAGCTGCGTCAAAACTTTGACATGCTCTTTGGGGAAGGTGCCCAGACCTACTGGAAGAACCGAAGTGAAGCTCCTCCGTGCTACAACGTCAAGAAGGTGTTCCGTTCCACCAGCTTGGTGCACCTGGACGAAGAGATGACTAGGTAAATAACTGCTTTGAGAGATGGTAACGATCACTACGATCACTCAATCTGTTCAGTTCAGAGTTGAATACAGGTTGGTGTCTGACTGTCTGGCTGGCCAAATTGCATGATTATGTAACAAGATTGCACAAATGCATGGAAATATATAAATTCCATGTGAAATTTCTCTTTTTGAAAATCCTAAGTTAATGTGAAATAACATATTTATTACTTTTCAATTATTCATAATAAGAATAATGTCATCTGTAACATCAGTTAGTAGTAATTTTTTGTTCATGTCCACAAATTTTGTTAATGATAATAGTAATCAGAATTTATAACTTCTCTTAGCAATGTACTGCTTCTTCACATAACAATAGCATCGGTGGTTTAGTACTTGTGTGTTATATGTGTGTTTTTTGGTATGCGCATCATGTGAAGCGCACTATGCTTTATGTCATTTTACCTTTCCGGGATGGTTGATGGGCAGATTGGAATGTGGCTTTACAGATGTAACCTTAATATCAAATTCATTTTGACCCTCGATCTATTTCATGACAACTTCTTCATTCCAACATTTTTTTATTTAAAATAAAGTACAAAATAAAAATACACTATGGATACCACTGTTTTTAATTCTGATTGCCCAAATATGCTTTTCTTTCACCCTTCTTTCAGAAAAATGTGTGGCCACAACAGTCTTTCAGATTTCTACGAGTCTTGCAGTTCTTCCCCATTTATGTTCAAGGTGAGTTTAATATATAGAATACCTTAAAGTGGAAATTCAAAGAAAATCACAAATATGTCAACTAATGTATCACTAGAAACTGGTAAGCTAACAGATAGCCATCGTACAAGTTTTAGGTCAACTACATATCGGGTGATTTATAAAAATACAAATAAAACCACCTCCATAGCAGCTGGGATATACGAGAGATTCACCAGAAAAATAACGATGTTTTAATGACGTCACAATATGGACAAATACTGCCCAAGCAGACGACATCCCATAAAGAATGAACATAATTGCAAAGCTATTATTTGTCAAACTAGCTGGACCCGCGGAAATCCGCGGGATTCTAGAGGGGGGCGGGGGGTGTAAATAGATATATAGAGACTGTCTAAATTAAAACCACCAAGAACTTTATTTGCCATTCAAGCCATTAAAAAAATATTCTTGTTTAGGACCCGCGGAAATCCGCGGGATTTTAGAGGGGGGCGGGGGGTGTAAATAGATATATAGAGACTGTCTAAATTAAAACCACCAAGAACTTTATTTGCCATTCAGGCCATTACAAAATATACATGTTTGGCGTCCCCGCCCGCTTCCTTTTTGGGGGCCGCCTCCAATTTTTTTTTTTAGAAATTTTTTGAAATTTTTTTTTTTTTTTTTATAGGGGCCGCCTCCTTTTTTTTTTTTTTTTGAAAGAAAAAAAAACATGAAAAGCACTGCTAAAATGTATTTCTGATTTAAAAAAAAAAAAAAAAAAAAAATCTCGGCCGCCATCTTGAAAAATAGCCTGAATGTCAGGGAAAATGTACGGAGCGGCCATTTTGAAAGAAAAAAAAAAAAAAAAGGGCCTCCTCCCATTTTTCTAAGAAACAGGACGCTTTAAGCATGTTTTTTTTTTAATTTGGCCTTATATTAAATTAAAAAAACAATCCAACTGTACCGGTAGTTATTCTTTAAGCCACTGGAACTGCGTAGAGTTCTGTAGAGTGGCGTACCGACTACGCAGAAATTAGGCTGCGTATTAATGGGAAAAAAGTGCCTGCGTAGGTTATGCGTAGGCTGGCGTACGGGTTTGCTTATGGTTGCTTACTGTGTTGAAAGCTTTTACTGCTTTGTCAATCTGGCGTAGGGTAGCGTACTGTTGCGTAGGCATGTAGCGTAGTGTTGCGTAAAAAGACGTACTTTCTGTGTCAAGTTTCTATGCCTAAAGTACGCGAAAAAAATTAAACATGTTGAATTGTTTTCGTTCATCTTGCATATAGTAACGTAGGCCAGCGTAGGTGGTACGCAACACTACGCAACTCTACGTATTGACCCACGCCAATTAGTGACCCGCAGGTGCCACAAATAAAGTATTAAAAAAAATGCTCATCTGACCCTAATTAAACGCCTAAAACCCCCAAGCTTTCGGGGGTTTATGGCCCCTTGAAACCCGTGGACCCCACGCCTATATTATATATACACTCAACTTGCTGCGATCTGATCTCTCCCCCCCCCCCCCACTTTGAAGAACGTAACCCCCTGAGCTTTTGGGGGTTTATGGCCCCTTGAAACCCATGGACCCCACGCCTATATTATATATACACTCAACTCGGGACCCGCGGAATTCTAGAGGGGGGCGCAGGCAAAAAATTAAGTTTTTCATTTCTGGGGCTCCATTTCAAATTTTCAGAAAATTTTCGGGGGCTACTTTTTCAACTTTCGGGGGCTCTTTTTTCTGGGGCTACTTTTTCATTAATTCATAAAAGGATAGGCCTACACTTTGTTGAGATTTGTATAGTAGGCTAAGGTTTGAGGCTTCCTACATCCTACTTCATAATTGCCTATTTAAAAATAAAAAAAAAATTCTCTAGTTCAATAACTAAGTTTTCATGCATTGATTTGATGCAAGAACTGTAACATAATAATAGACCCTAGATTGTGATTATTTCTGACCATGAATTTCGATAATCATTTTTCAAAGTAAAATTTTCATAAGAAAATCAGACAGTCGTTTAAAAACGTAGACATTAGTAATACTTTTACTTATTCTAAGCTCAGGTTTCGTAAATCTATTCACGAAACTATATTGAAATCGCGCAATAATGATGCAAACCAACAGATAACAATTTCAAAGTGTCAAATCTCTTCGACTCGAGCTCAGCTGAACTCACACACGCTTCAGCGTAACTCCAGCAAGCTCGAACACCGGCGCCGCAGGCGTCGGACGCCTGCGGTGCCCGGCAGTGTTGGAGCTTCCCGAGCAGCGCAGCTGCACTGTGTATTGCATGAAAGCAGCTTGTGACTGAAGTGTCAGTCCATTGGTTTTCTTGTGAAAACTTTCCTTTAGAAAATGATAATCAAAATTGAGTATACATGGCCGTAATAATCACAAAATAAGCTTTGATTTCATACCTCCATTCATGAAAACTATATAAAAATCGCGGCAATCATGATGGAAATAGGTCTCTAAGTTTGGACGTCGACGGGAAACCCCGTTCATCTCTTGTGCAGCTACTACATGCAAAGCACATCCTATAGAAAGATACCTAACACGGGGTAAGTCGTACCCATTCAGCGTGCATTTAATACGCAACTTAATGTGAGTGGACGGTCATCGGTCGTGTGTCTACGGATGTAATGTTGAATATCCATGAGGTATCTCTGTCGTCACGCATATCCTGCATTATGCATGTCGCGTCTGTTTTCGCCCTGGACGTCGACACGGAGGAGGACCTCGGGCGGAGTATAGCCAATTCCACAGAGTAGACTCTCCCGCGGACGATGGCACCGGGCACGGGTATCCCGAGGGGAGGGTTCAGGAGGAGATAGCTGCACCAACTTCGGTCGGCGATCTCATTAAAAAACAATAGAATACAAAGGCCGGCGGAGACGTCGCGCCCCCCGCGGAGCCTTAGCGTATTACTTATAGTGATTATGATGAGTTTAGTGTATATAAATGTGATGGCATTTCAAACCATTCAAAAGGGGATATGAAACCGATTCTGATAACTAAAATCTTTTGTTTGTAAATACACTGGGATAGGGGTTAATTAACAATCAAAGAAACCAGACTTTCAAATCGAAAAAACCCCGGAAAGATATTAAGGACGGCATTTGTTCCCTCTTGAAACGCCGAACATACCGCGGTGTGTGCAGCTGAATATACAATGGCGTCTTATTTTGTTTACAAGCGACAGATTCCTTTATTTTTGTATCGCTGCATTTGTCATCAAAATAAAACCATGCACGGGGTTTAGTGTGAGGCAATAGATTATACATTTAGCCTGACGGTAGTGAAGTAAGAGAAAGAACTCAAGAGAAGATGAAAAAACAAGCACTGAAAATGTGTAAGATGTCATGGGACATCGTCTGCTTGTGCAAATCATGTCCATACTGTGATGTCACACATCTCAGCAGCGTTCAGAGAGCTCTTCAGGTGCTATGTCGGGGCTGTATTTAAGCGTTTTGTAATTTATAATAATCATAACTTCGCATGTTTCTCAGCATTGAATTTTGATAACCTTGTCGAATCAAAGTTTCAACTTTGCAATAATGAAAATAAAGTTAGTTTTTAAAATCAATGAATATCTACTTTAAAGATTAAGACCAGTTATGGTCATGCGATTGCATTGTGAAAGAAACGCTGTGGAATCGATCAGAAAAGGTTGATCATCTAGCATATAAGTATTGGTGTGTACTGCAAGGTTCTGGAGTCATCAAAATGATAAGAAATTTGGCCCAGTCTTGGTAAAGTTACAAGCACTGTACACAGAAAGATGTATATGGGACTACGCGACACGTGCGCGATATCTATCCAGTCCAAATAAATATAATAATTTAACAAATATATCAATTAGTAGGCGGTTTCTCGGCCAAATTTTGTATCATCACGTATTAGTCAAAACATATTCTTTCACATGATTGGTAATAAGAGCTTCCATTTCATTTTTTGAGAGGGGGGCGTTTCCAAAACTGGTCTTCACCTTTAAAGTGACTTGGTAACATTGTTGAAGGTTGATGAAAAAATTGCTTAATTTTTGTATAAAATGTTACTTACTATTATTCCTTCTACTGTACTAACCCTCTGACATGCAAACAATCCTGAAAAAATTCTCAAACCACGAAGATATCTATGGTTTTCTTCGAAGGAGTCGATGTATGACACCCTCTAACAGTGGTTAACAGTAAATTCTCCCAACCATTTTTGAATTTTCCCAACCATTTTTCCATGAAAAAAAAGACATAAAACAGGCTATAAAAAATCTGTCAACACTTAAATGTCTGGAATGGAATGTAGAGCCATTTTATTGCTTTGTGACGATTTCCATTCACCTAACATGTAATTAAATTGTAATAACATAGTTGGGAGAATTAAGTAATTTATCAGTTCAGTTTTTCTCAATTTGTACCATGAATAATGGTCCGTTTTCACTCAAATTTTCAGATTATCTTTAATTGTACATCTAGCATTGAAGTCACTACCTTAGCACCACTATCTCTCATCTGAAAAATGTTACCAAGTCCCTTTAACATTGTATAGAACTTTAAAAATTATGATACTCTTCTGACTCTAAATATACAATTTTTTTGTTAATTCACTATTTTGTTATGCATCCATGATCCACCTAAAAAAAAAAATTCAAAATAGAAACCATTTTACATGATATTGAATTGCAAGTTATGGTGAATAAGTGGATTACCGGTAGCCCATATATGATATGATACATCCCTTGATTGGTACCAGGAACTCTGTTCTTGTGTGAAAGATTGGTTGCTGATCGAATCCCATTTGCATCCTCTTCCACAGATCAAAATCCCCCTTCTGATGCTGAATGCCGCTGACGATGCCCTCATCCCGGTATCCCAGAACTGGACTCCTATGGAGTTCAGCCAAAAGTCCACCAGCGCCATCTACGCCGTCACCAAGCATGGTGGCCATCTTGGATTCTTTGAAGGGGGCTTCCTGAAGGCCAACACTGTATCATGGTTGGACCGTATGCTAACGCAGTACATCGACGGAACCCTGGAACTCAACAAGACTATACACAGCAACGGAGAGATCCACTGCAATGGGGTAGTAGCCAGTTAATGAAAGATTTCCTTCGTATAGGTGAAGTATAGCCGTACTAGTTATTCTGTCATATTAAAAAGTGTTTGTTGTGCACAAGAAACATAATGTACTGTGTATGAAAAATAGAATTGTACTTAGGAAGCTTTCTCTGTTATTAAAGAGAAGACAGTGTTATGTTGGTATTCCATTATAGTAATTCTATTTATGGGTTCAGTGAGGTTAAGGGTCATTAACAACCACCTAATTGAATGTAGGTCAATTCTAAGCAGTGACATATTTCCAGGGAATTTCTATTTTGATTAAAGAATATTATGGACGTTTTGATAAGTCTTCAAACTAATGATATGATATATTAACTAATAGGAGGTACTTACACAATATTTGGGTTTCCTATCCACTATTCATCAAGTTTATGAAATATTAACATTTGTAAAGGTTTGTTATGGAATGACATGAAAGCTATTCAAAACTCAATTTGATTGAGTTGGAGATTTTTATTGAATTTGTTATAATATTCTTTTTTTCTTCTAAAGTGAGCACTCTTGGAAAATGCCGATCCGTAAATCTTGGAATTGACCTGTACGCATGCATTGCTCAAATGTTATTCCGATCTTGCAGCTAATAGACTAAGAATCCTCTATTTGATTGGCTGATGAGTGATGTTGCCATGGTTATTAATATTGATGGCAAAGTCACCATCAGTGTTAAGTTTTATGCAACAGGGCCCTGGAACAGCATGACCACCAATCTAAGGATAAAGCACTATGGGGGAGCAACCATCTTTCAATTCTGTTAACAAATCTATCATAAAAAAAAAGTTTTTTTCATTTCCTCTAATAAGTCCCTTTGCGAAAAGACACACCTAAGGTTGTCGTTACTGGAACTAAATTCAAACTGGAACCATCATAATCTGCAAAGATGATGCCATCATAGAGAAAACCTTATTCTTCAACTTGTCAATTAATTACAGGCCAGTATGGACATTGTAATTGAATACCATAATTAATTTTATGGGCATGTAGGACAAATATAACCTTTTTTGACCTTTAGAGCCCTTCACTGATAGTAGCTGCATGTTTACCCAGGTGTCCAGCTGTTCTGTTCTTTTTAGATATTTCAATAACAGAGACTAGAGAGTGCAATACTTCTTGAGAAAAAAAAGCAAAACATTTACATGTTGAAAATGTGTTTATTCAAACCCAGATCTTCTTTCTTATTTTTAAGGTATTTTCTTATCTCAATATGGAAGTGGCAAACAAATTCTGTGCTTACAAATATGTCTTTTATTTACTGGGTTTGCAACGTATTGCAAATTAAACTATTCATCATGTGATCATAGCAAAATATAAACTTATGAAATATTATGATAAATTTCACCAGTTCCATTGTGTTTTTGCAGAGAAAATTAAGTCTTTCCCTCCACGTTTGTTGTGTACATGTTAGCTACATCTTCTGTTCTGAATGGAAATGACTCCTTAAGATAGAATAGTCCCCTTGCCCCTCCATGTATTTTTACCCCCCAATTCCTTTACAAAGCCAGTTATATGTTTACAAAATCTGTATGTCTGCTACTATATATCATTAAATGTAATCTACTTCATTAAATTGTTTTCCATTTTCATATTTATGTGATATTCAAGTGAAAGTTTTGTCACTACTGGATATATGTATTATTGTATTTTCAGTTCATCATTTAATGATTATTTTTATCAAAAGAAAACAATTTGTTTACATATCATCTGCTACAAGCAAGAAGGATGTTAACTCATATATTATCACAGAGTTAATGCTCTTTTTGCTGCCAACGGCCAATATTCTGTGTTCTATCGCTGTGTGAAATTAAGTCTATATTCATTCACTGGTTGTCTGGAATGAAACATCATTGATTTTGTACTTTGTAATTCCTCTTTTTCCTGCATAACTTGCTGTGTAATCACTGAATCTTCTTCAGTGATTTTGAACCACTACCTCTCACAGCATTGCCAACAACAACACACAATATATTACTATAATACTATGTAGAATCAGCCGTCTTTAGTAAAGGGCCCCAGTTATAGATAGTTCCTTTTGGATATTAATATTATATCCAGAGAGATGTAAATTATACAAATAGAGCTTAGACTAGTATTGTGCTCCAATCTTTCATTTCATGATCATTTAGTGTATTGGTTGTAAAGTTAAGACCATGAACATATAAATGATATATATATATTTTTATATTTTCCTGTTTAAACAAATACATATAATTGTTGTTTTGTGTGGGCTTTTAGGGCAGGTCAATTTTTGCTCAGGGTGCTACAAAAATTGTTATATAACTGCTTGCAGAGAAGAACACATTGTTTCCCCCTACACCCACTTCATTTGCCTCAACCCTTTATGAGAAATAATGTCAGTAGCCAACTCAATTTGTGTTTGAAGAGCATGATCATTTTTAATTTTTAAACTTTTTTTTAAAATTTGTTGTTTTATAGTTTTTTTGCATGATACTTGCCCAATAAGGCAATTAACCATTAGTAGTCCTAGAAATCCAAGGATGTCATGCAAATTGCTTTGTAGCACCCTGGTGTTTAAAACAGACAGCATGAAATACATTATTTCGGGTTATTCCCCTGAATATCCGGGGCTGTTAACCCGTCTGCACTAGTTTGGCGAGGTGGTTTAGACCTCCCTGCAAGGTCACTGACAGGTTGTTATCTCATCAAATCAGCTCTCATTTAACATAAGAAAAAGAGGATCATGGGGGACCAACAGGCACCGATTATGCATTGTTTGCTAGAGAGCGCAAGTAGCTATAAGTAGTGCAGTGGGGCTTTAACACTCCTGGATTTATTTTTTGTACCAGACGTATGTTCGGCTCAGATTAATTTCATACATTGTCTGCATTGTTGCATTGTTGTATTTGAAATATAGCATCATTATATGAAGAGTTGCAATTCATCTAATTCTGTTTAATACTTTTTCTACTGTCATGTGATTGATTGGGGTTTTCAGTTTCATTCTGGGAATTCTCAAATCTTTTTGAGAATGACAGTGCCCTGATATAAGCTTATAATATGATTTATTGTATCTTGTTATTGGTAAACAATCGTTTAAAAAAACAAGTTTGTTGAAACACGGTCCTAGGGTGAGCACAGTGCACTAGGGTTCTTCAAGGGATGCAATTGATTTGCATATATACTGTACCTCCGTGGTAGGATTCTTGGACCATTCTCTTCTCACTTTTTGTTCCATATATGAACTATATTTCTGGTTCTATACACTGAACATTTTGTGCAGTTATAGAAGCATGGTATTTTCAGTACTCTCTTCATTGTGTGTGTGTGTTGTAGATAGATATGTTGATATTTACCATCTGCTTGGTTTAAAAATTAAAAATTAAAAAATTAAAATATAGAGCAATAAGTTTTGATGTACCGGTACTTGATCTGCTTTATGATTCTTACACTCCAATTAGCTCCGTCTGTATCATACTATGGACTGTGGAATCATTTTGTTTATTCTTTCACATGACGTACCAGATGCTTGCTGTATGGGATGGGCTACTTTTGTAAAAAATTAGAAAATCGCAATATGTCTGTCTGTACATGTGTATTTAAATAAAATTGAGGAACTAAACTGTATTAAACTGTAAAGTTGAGTATTTATTAAGATTAAGTGAATCATAAGGATCCGTTGACATCAATACATCAGTCTTGGGCTAACATACTCTTGTGTGCATGCGTACAAATTTGGTGAAGAGATGTTTATCGTTTAACCTAAAAGATGATTAGAAATTACAATAATTGTGAATCGTGTGCTTTTTTGCGATATTGACCTCAATTACATTCCATTGTTTATTGAAGAAAACTGATCCTTCATTTTTTTTTCTTTGCTCGCTTTAAATTCTTGTAATCAATTTTTTTTCCAACAAGCCCGAAGTGTATGATTTAAAAAATGCATGCCTTTAAATGTGATGTCTTAAATTTTATGGTACCGATATGTTTACGAATGAGCTAACGTGTCACGCGACAAATAAGATTAAGTTCACTTATGATATTGTACATGTACTTTTCTAACTTGCTCAGTCTTGAGAAAGGAGAAAGTGTATCTGGCAATTTTTCAGAGCTAGCATAGGTTAATACGCATACTGAATGCAATTAATAAAGCATTGTCCTTATCTGTCCATTGACCTGTAGTTTCGGTCAATTGTCACCTTGCAGTTAATGTTCCAACTTGGAACACCCCTACGTTAGAAGGACCGTGAAGGACATTTACAGGGCCGTTGGTGTGAATCATAATGATCCCCAAATGGTCAATAGCTAATGTGATATATCCTTTGAGACTGTGATTTATGTTAGTCAGCCAGCCTGCCTGGTTAAGTTTGACTCTGATCTGATGTATGTTGTGCAGGGAAGTAAAGTTCTGTCTCTTCTTAGTAAATATTGTAAACCTTGTTTCTAGAATCAAGTATGTTAATATTATGTTAATATTGCTGTGTTATTGTATTGAACACAGGTTTGTACACTGTGTTCATATATATGCAGATGGTACATTGGTAAGCCTATGGTCTGTAAGGTATTCCCCCGCCTTTTTTCTTCTTTAAGGCCCGAATTCACAAAGGAGGTTTGTCGACAAACCTTGGTTTTCGTACGTCATATGACTTGTTTTTACACGTTTTTTACAAACCTGGTTTGTAAAGAACAAAGGAGGTTTGGCAAAACAAAAGGTTTGTCCACAAACCTCCTTTGTGAATTAGGGCCTGAATGTTTATGTGACCTTCATGTTTTAGTTGCATTATGCAGATTGTACTTTTTAGCATAATGAATGTTTTCCATGAATCTTGTATGTATATCTTTAGAGTGTAGGTCGACATTTTTATGCCGTATTTCCAGAAGTTAGCTTGATGCACATAGTGTGAAGGGTGTGAATGAAATAATAATACCTTTTTTAAAATTATTATATACCTTAAGATCCCAAAACCTTGTTAGAAATCTGTTAAAATACTGACCAATTTGATTTATCAGTCAAAATAACTTTCTGCGTATAGATTAAGTAATACGAGTGATAAATTCTACCTATCTAAAAATTATGTACTAGTATACATTCAAAAGGTGTCAGTTTTATTTTAAAAGAATATGAAATGTTATTTCTTGCACAAGATGATTATTCTCCCTTCCAGTGTGTATAAATGAGTATTCTATATATAGTTTGTATGTAATATTAGTGTATTATATAAATGTGGAAGATTAATTCTCAGATTAAGAAATAGAATATTTATATATGTTGGGTCAAACAGTTAAATACGATACTAATAGAGATGTGAAAATAATTGCAGCTTAAGCTAAAAGTCTATTAAAAAAAAAAATACTTACAGGTGATTATAATAATTCAATCATTGCAGTTTATCTGTGTAAATTGGCAAAATTTATAAATGAAAACCAAATTAATAAATAAAATGAATATTGGTATTCTCTATGTAAATTGCACCTGATCTAAATTCATCAGTTTTTCTGAAATATTTTCGAATGATTTAATCAAAATTAAAAATGAGCCAGTTTCTTTTAAATACTTTTCTTTACAATAGCACATTGTTAGGTATATGCACATTGAATTAAATGCACAAAGGTCATTTTTTTTACAAGAATTATAAGTTGAAGCTATTAGTTGAAATTAGCAGTTGAAAAATACTGCTCAGTGTAAGAAGATCATGCAATGTTTCCATTATCTTGTGTCTTTCACCAAATTTATCTTACTACCATGTTTGATTGATTTTAATTGCTGTTTGTTTTTGGAAATTTTGTAGCAGGATTGAAATATTATTGTGGATAAGCAGCCAAGATATCAATTTATAAAATATGTCTCTTTAACAAAAAAAATGGTTGTGTTTTGTTATGTAACGATTGTCTCATCAAAATTTGCAGAGAGGTGGAGAGAGAGACACACACACACATTCATGGGTCATTCCTTAAAGTTGGGGCAAAAAATATGACGATGTCCATAACGTAGGTATGAGATCTTCTACTATGCATGGAAGATGAAATTATCTGTTGAAGATTTTTATGCAATGAGTATATATAGTAGTGCCCTGCCAGAATCGTTCCTGTTTCAGTTGCTTTTCTTCAAAATCTTTGCTCAATACACATTTCTTGTTTTACCAGCGTTACATAACATTAGATAAATTTGGGTCCATAAAATTGATTAGCCATGAAGCTTGAGAACTTCTGAAGATAGTTGGCTACGCTTATTATTCAAAACTTAATTTTAGCAAACATTGTTACAATTGATAGAAGACAAAGTTTCTCACTTCTGGTATGTTACAAAAATTGCCCCAACTTTCTGGACGGACCCATATAAAAAGAGAATGAGCGAATGTGAAAATGTAATTAAAAAGAATATATATATCTGTGTGAATTTCGGGAGAAATATATGGCCGGTTTGGCCTGCAAATTGTGGTCAATGAAATGTAATGAACTAGTCTGGAGAGTGACAACGTGTCTATCAATCAATGACTTCTGAAGAAGAAAGAAAAGAAGGGCGTGAATGTCTAGTTTTTAATTTTAATTTCAATTTATTGTCCAATATTGGAAATTTGTTTGCTCACATTTTACAAGCGTATATAGAATCAAAATAAGTTTACATACATCATATATATCATATACTTTGACATAGAAATCCTTCAGAATATCGCAATACAGAAGTTTTCTTACATTATTATAAACAAAATAAGTGAATTTAATTTAAGTGTTCGAGTGAACGGGATGGCCCGAATTTAGAGATAGACTGAAGTAGATTGGCATTCTGTGACTAAGCAAAATGAATTTTAATTATTCTTTAATAAGAAGTGGTTCTGTTTATTGACACCGCCTAATACGAGCAAGAGATGCCTAATTAATGCCCCATCAATAACTGAGGCAAACACTTTGATCTTTTTCTAAAAATTATTATTTATGTCTTTGACTAACTCTTCACCGATTTCGAGGACATCAATCGAGTGCAATGAAATTGTGCTTTCCTGAATATTATTAGGCCTACTTTTCTCCTCCATACAGTTTATATATATTGACTGGCCTTGAGGGGTATATCAGAAATATTGACCAAGCTCAGATCATATTGCCCCGAGTCGAAAGACGAGGGCAATATGGTCTTAGCGCGGTCAATATTTCTGATATCCCCCAAAAGTAAAGCCAGTCAATATTTTTATTGTTATCCAAATCAGACATCTAGAGCAAATACAGACATCCACCATGACAATCTCAAGAACTGAACAAACTTTGTCAAACCAGCACTGTGCATCCAGTGCTTGACACAATTTCGATACACTACAAACAGTGTGCATTTGGTTTGATTATTACGTCACAATAGAGTGCGCGCAAAGTGCGCAGGCTCTCGTACGCATAATAGATGCGCAATGAAAATTACAAAATACGGCGCGGTCA
>JAVYIG010016823.1:0-29273 GCA_035222895.1 Strongylocentrotus droebachiensis
TGTTCTTTCATTTGGTCAGGTGCCTGCTCTTTGTTATTTTCTTTTCTGATGAGCATTGTTTATCTCTGGTTGTATCTTGTAAGCTTTTGTTATCTTATAATACCAGCAATCGTCAATAAGTCCTTTGATTGTTATTTTGTTTTCACATTTTACGTCATTTATTTTGTATGTATGTTAAACATGTGTACATTTCAGGTCATTTATATTTTATTTGAAATGAAAAGGATCAATAAAACAAAAAAGCAAGAATTATTCGTAAATGTTGAGCGTTAAATAAGAACGTGTACCTACTTTGTTTGTATTTGCGAAGTTTCATGGTTTGAGTAAATGCCATAAGTTAGTAAACTGTGCAAACATTGGTTTACTTATACATCAGAAACATCATATTGAGCGCTATACAAAATAATGTGACTATTATTGGTATTGCACTTGTACCGTGTGTTAACTACAAACAGGTTCATTTGCAGAAAACACTTGTGATATATATTTATTTTGATGATAAAAATGTTGTGTTTGTCTCATGGGGCCAGTGGCGTAACTACGGCTAGAGGTACCCCACCCCCCCCCCCCTCCCCTCCCCCCCCCCCCCCCCCCTCCCCTTCCCCCTCGAATGGAAGGAAGAAGAAAAAAAGGTGAGACCCGAGTGGAGAGATTTGAACTAAAAAAATAAAAAAAATAATGTGAGATAACATAAGGAGATAGATTGTTCGTATTGTTCGTAAAGGGACAGCATAATTAACCTCGAATGAAAAATGTTGTAAGATGTGCATTAAACGATAGGGTAGGTGTGGGGAATTGGAGACCCTTAAGCACATTTGCATACACATGACAAATGTTACACATACAGAAAGTTTTGTATTCTCTTCAGTAGCTTCTTCTCTTTATTTGGTAACAAAATTGTGGTCATGATGTAACTGATTAATAAGATAACAATGATTAATGACGTCATCATCAAAGGTCTCTCATTACCTACATGTGTAGGTAATAAGGGACAGTTACAAATCAAGACATTTTAAAAACAATTTGAATGAAAATGGGGTTGTTATAGTTAGTTCAAACACTTTTTGAAAGAGATACATGCAGCCAATGAACTTACTGTAATTTTGAAACGATTTTAAAACAATGTGGCCCAAAATATATCTGTAGTTTGTTGTTTACAGTAATAAAGGTGCTATAAATTATGTTTAAATTCTTTCAGAATAATGTCACTCAATAGTGTCTGACAGTGAAGCCTAGCAAGTAAACAGGTTTCCTTGCATAGTTTGAATATTAGGACACTGCTTACGTTTAAATTTCACAGATAGGACATACATGACATATTCATAATTCCTGCAAAGTTCTACATAATTTGATGTTGGCTGCAAAAGGGATATAGCATCTTTAAAATAAGGAAAAATTAAATGAAAATACATGTATGTAATGAATTTATTAACCCTGTCACCATACAGCAATGTTTGCAGAATACTCAAACATTTTAAAATTAGAAAAAGTACAAGAAAGATTGTCAAAAAAGGTTATAATTAGCCTCCCTTAAAACCAGAACTTTTTACACTTTGCATGCAAACTCCTTACAAGTTTCACAGGTTGCTAAGTTTTGATAAAAATAAAAAATGCTGCAAAATAATTGAAAATAATTCAATTTCGAGAATTTCTCTTGCCCTAAACAGTCATTCTTAAGATATTCATTGAACAGTATACAGAACACCCCCAAAATGAAACTAAAAATTATTTTCCTTTCTAAATTTAACCTTATGGCACTTAAGGCTACAAACCTCCATGTTGCATATTTGCAACAACAAAAAAAAGAGGAAAATTATAATATGCAGTACAAATAGGAAACATTTTATTTTCCTTTTTTCCTTTTTGACAAAACCGCCTCTTCATCCAAAAGTTATGTGATACATGTACTTTTGAATGCAATGTAAAATTGTATTTATCAATCGAGGTGTTCAAAACATTTTGCTTTTTCCTGAGAGTGATCGAAGGATATACATTTACCATACTCCCCTCAAAATTTAAGAGGGAAAAAATGAAGTCACAAAAGTTCATGCAAAGATCTTTTGACAGTGGTCTATAAACAACTTGTCAAAAAAACATTTTACTAAAGAAAATTATCCTTTTGCAGAAAACAACTTACAATCAAGTCAAGTCATCTATTGCCTTATCAGAATGGATTCCAAAGGAACATACAGATACTCAGTCAATAACATATGACATGGCTTGCATTCAAACTGGACAAGTAGAGCACATATCAAGGGTTCAGTGACACAAAGACGTAACTCCATATTTTGCCAAAATGAATATTTGACATCAAATGTTCAGAAAAATGTGGGCTTTCCAGGAAACACAAAGACTTACTCGACCAAACACCCCATTGAAGTCAATTGCTAGTGAAAGATAGATTTAACTCCTTTAGGCCCAAGTACTCAGTGAGACATAAACCACTTTTTTTCTCAAAATGGTCGAATGGAGTTACGTCTTTGTGTCACTGACCCCTCAATATGTGTTAGCCCATTTACAAGTTTGGTTATCCAAGGTGAGACAGGTATACTCTTAAAACATGATGTATGAACTTATATGGTCCTTATGCACTAATACATGTACAGTAACCGGTCTATAGCGACCGCCCAAGGGAAACACAAAAAGTGGTCTTTGTCTACAGGTTCCTTTAGTGCAAGTTTCAATGAGAAACCATTTTAAAGGGAAACAAAAAATGTGGTCTATGTAGACAGGTGGTCTTTGTAGACAGGTGGTCACTAAAGCAGGTTTGACCGTATATGGAATGAGAAGGATAATAACATATGAATGCACACAATTTTAACATTTTGTGCCTTAACACACTATGAACATGACGGACAAAGAAAGAGGACAAAATATACAGTTCCCCATTCTACCCTCAACAATTGCTGTGGTAGACAAAAGAACATCCCTTCACTGCTATTATCATGTAAAAATGTGTAGAACAGGTGAATATGCATGTAACACCTGTTCTACACATTTTTACATAATAGCAGGGAAGGGATGTTCCTTTGTCTACCTGAGGAACTGTATATTTTGTCCTCTTTCTTTGTCCGTCATGTTCATAGTGACAGTACATCCTGTTTTTTGATGTATTCTAAAAACTATGATGCAAGTTTATTTTATGTTAGTGAAACTATGCTAATTGTCGTAACAAAATGAACTGGACAAAGACATTGGTTAAAGAGAAGGTTGAGTTCTGGGAAGAGGTGAAAAATAATTTGTGAGCATTACTCATTCTTATTATGCAAGTGTGGAAGAACATCAGTTAAGACATGTTCCCCGAAAAGCATGGCTCTTCAAATGCCTTCATATTCTAAATATGCATGTAACATCGTAAAAATCGGGGGCCGGCTTTTTACGCCACGTGTTCGTGTAGTCCCATATACATCTTTCTGTGCAAGTGTTTGTAACTTTACCAAGACTTGGCCAAATTTCTTATCATTTTGATGATTCCAGAACCTTGCAATACACACAAATTCTTATATGCTAGATGATCAACCTTTTCTGGTCGGTTCCACACCGTTTCTTTCACAATGGAATCGCATGACCAGAACTCAACTTCATCTTTAAAGTCTGCCCAAAACTGGCTACACTATTTAGAGACATCTGGGAAAGCATAAATGACAAGTGGTTCTTCTGTGCACATTAAATTTGATGTGACAAAGTTTTCACTGACATTAAAGATACCATAGGAGATGGCTTTGTATAACATCTGTGCATGGACCAATGATAAGTATTTCTTCCACATGATTTCAGTTTGTTTAGTGCAAAAAGTTGGGCACGGAAAGAGGTGTCCAGAACACAAATGGCCACAATAGTCGGTTAATAAAAGGTTCTTTTTTTTAGACATATCTGAATGAAAGTTGAGGTAACATGAAACCTAATCAAGCTACATGTAGTACAGGTATTTACCAGTTCCATATCCGAACAATATGGTACAAAATAGGCGTTACAATTTTGATTGTCAACAATTAAACATTTTGTGTTCTGGACGCTTCTTTCTGCGCCGCTACATTTCGTTAATCTACTTTACATACAGTATCCCACAAAAGTGAGTACACTCCTAAAAAAGAGTTGCAAATTCAAATTAAACTTTTTACAAATATGCTGTATTAAATACACAATCCTCAAAGCCAATATAGAGTCTGCATTCTGTATCATAATAATAATGATATTGGGCTCTTGTATAGCACTCATATCTGTCAGACTTGATACCCCTGGCACTCCTGGCTCTCCCGGTTATAACCCTAGCTTTAGCATGGCTGGCATTACAACGCTCTAGCATTTCAAGGGATTAATTCCTGCCAGGTACCCACTTACATCACCTGGGTGGAGTGTGGTAAATGTAGATCAATGTCAAAGGACATTAGGGCCACAGAGGGACTCAAACTGCGGACCTTGTGACGACAGTCTGATGACGTATCCACTCTACCCAGACACCTCTACAAGCTGGAGCCTCTACATTTATAGCTACAACATATTTACTCCATGAAAACAGAGTGGTGCACTATAAATGAGTCACATTTGTTGAATAATGTTTGTTTTTTGTACTAGCACAAAAGGTCACATAGTTTTCAGAATACAGGTCCATGAATTTCCTATAACTGTTGTGCGTTTATCCATATCAGGGGTCAAAGTTGAGCCTCGAGATGTAGAACAGAGAAACAATGTTGGGTTTAATTTTACCCTGCAGCATCTAGAGATCCTTCACGTCCAATTACACATCATTCTGTAGCTCCATTAGAACTGCTATCTTGAAGTGCCTACATGTAAACAGAATATATTCAGAGACATGAACCAAAAGTAAATATAGGGTTTTACGACATTTGCTCCTGCAAACACTCTGCAATAATTTCCTACACTAGCCGAATTCCTAACTTCAACCCTGCACCACACGCTAAAACTTACCCTAACCCTAACTCTATACTTTCATTCAAATAAAGCCTAGAGCAATTGCATACCTGCCCACATTTGAAAATAAGAATTAGGAATTTGTAGCACGGTATGCCTTCAGCAATAATAAGAAATCGCACTTGCAGCTGCTGTGTAACTGGCAATACGTGATAAATCTGTACCAAAAAGCAAATACGAATTCTCTGCTCGATCATGCAGCCATTCAATGCACACAATAGGTGAACTCTCACATCGCAGCACGTGATAAAACAAGCTTAATTTGGCTTTTAGCACACAAAAAAAAACTCAAAATTTTGAAAAATCAGAATATTCTGAATTTTCAGGTCCTAAAAATCCAGAAAAACAGAATATTCTGGATTATTTGGAAGGCCTGACAGGTATGCAATTGGCTCAGGGGCAAATATCAAGTGAACCAAACACATACATGTATTAAACACAAGTTTGTCTTCATTGTACCATATGGGACGTGGTCACATCAACAGAAAATTCATATTGCCAACTCTACCCTAATAACCAGAAACTTGTGACAATCAAAACTTTCATAAATGTTCATAAAAGCAAATTTCACAGAAAGAGTCTTTTTCAAATCAAACAAAATTCTGTGTTTGTTTGTATGAGTTTATTTCTGCATTTTTCAACATAATAAAAAAGTAATATACAAACTAGGTATGTATCCAATTATCACTAACAAAAGCCAAAATACATATATTCAGTATAATTATATCACGACAAAACTTATAATACTGTATATATGATCAGAAATAAATTAACTATAACAACCACATAATGAAGGAACTTAATTTGTTAAGGCACAAAATGGGTATATTATATTGGCAGACTGAAATTTGCAAATCTAAACCACTCTAAAATATTGCAAAACTTTCTGATTTATGGGGTCACATAATGGGTTTTGTCTTAAGTGGCAGAAAAGCCTTTCCTTACTTTACAAACAACCTAAGGATATTGCTATGCACTGTGAAATTAGAGAGCAAGCATGCATATAATGTTTAGGTGGGGGTGAGGGGATCAATATCAAAGGGGACACATATCTTTACCTCTTTGGCGAACTGGGGTAGCACAAAAGCAGCTTTATGAACATCAGAGTTGTAATACTTCAGTCCCAGCTCTTTGATCTGCTCATCCGAGAGTTTATGTACAGGATCTCTGAAGTCAGTGACCTAGGTGGGAAATAAAATATGGAGGCAGATCATGTAGCAACGTGAACTAGATGGAACTTCGACTGCGCGCAGTCGGAAAATGATGCCTCCGTCAAAGAGCAATTTTACAAACCAAAACAGAAGAAATTTTTCAAATTCAAGTTCAATTGTAATCCATTAACAGGTTCTCAGAATATCGTGATTACAAGCAATTTCTCATATACATATATGACCCTTTGATCTTTGACCTCTAGACCCTAAGATCTACTCAGTTCATTGGCTCTGCAAGATGTCCTGAGTTAAATAGTAATCCATCTGTCAGTTCTAATGAGAATGCGTTCACAAGCTATTTTTGCATACATAATGAGCCAATGACCTTTGACCTTTGACCTCATGACCCAAGAATCTACTCAGTTCATTGGCTCAGCAAGATACATACATGACCAAAGTTTGGCAGGAATCCATCAATCGGCTCTTCAGATAACGCAATCCCGAGAACGGGACGTACGGACAACCCGAAAACATAATGCCTCCGGATACTTCGTAACAGAGGCATACAAATACTGAGTCTAGAGCAGGTATTCCTAATAAATTTGCCAGGTGGCCCAATCAAGTTTCTGAAACTGTGATATATGACTTATGAGCAGCCAGTGACTAACATAGTAAGGATCTGCTCAACAGCATATGGAATTGTGTATTAGGCTCTTTTAGAGGCGGTGGAACATTTCAAAATGCACCCCCCCACCCCCCACCCATCCCTCCGGCTCAGTATATCATCATGAATAATAATGGGGATAGTTGAGTTCTGTTGCAGAGGGCGCTACACAAAATATTTTTTTGTGAGATAATGAAAAACTGTGTGTTAAATTTGAAAGAACATACAATTTAAATGACAAATTCATCTTTGTTTGATCAAAGTCGGTACAGAGATAATTTGAAAAAGCCATTGAAAAAAACGAAATAGCGCCTTTTACGTCGTATTTCAGCCAATGCCGATGTTGGCTTTTTTGTTGGCATTTTCGTGCCGTTATATCACGCATAACCAGCTGGCCCATATATTGTTATTTTTAATTAAATAATTAATTAACGGTCACCATATTTTTTCGAAAGTGGAGCTGAATTAGTATGATCGTATTGGATAAATTTCACACATTTTGGGGTCTAAAATTACCTTCATAGCAAATTTAGGTTCTAAAAGGGCACTAGAAATGTCATAGATAAGAATAAGAGCAATAACCATGCACTTTGAAGGCATTTGCGGCATGAAAACAGAACTCAACTATCCCTTTAATGGTACCATGTTTAAAGTCATTCCTTACACATTTGTTTATATCACAGATAGTAGCATATGATGACGATGCTTATTATCAACTACATGTTTGTTATTATGTGCATGTTTACTTTATCTTGTAAAGCGTACCAAAGCTGTGACATCATAAATTTGAACTTCATTTTCCGAAAGGGCATCAAAAATAACATCCATATATCGAAAACCAATTGAATATGTTAAGTATTGGCCGAGATATGACCATCTGAATAAATAGATTTCTTATAGGAACTCAGTGTTATTTTATATCTCAGCCAATACTTAACATATTCAATTGGATTTCGATATATGTACATTGATGCTCTTTCGGAAAATGAAGTTCAAATTGAGAAATTATTAAAAAAATAGTTTTTTGATTACGTCACACTTCACCACTCTATGACCTCACAATTTTTTGTCTTCTGTTCAATAATACAGTATTGTAACGACTTGCATGTTTATTTACCGGACTCATACTGCAGAGGGTAAAACCAATCTGACCAGACGGATAGGTTGGTATCGTTGTGAAAGCATACTCTACCACTGGGTACAGTGTCCGGCAGAACTTCTGCATTGACTTGATAAGGTCTAGATGAAGCCATAGTGACTCTCCTGCACAGGTAAAACAATGTTAAGAAAAAAGAATATATTTAAAATGTAAAAGACAGTCATATTCTCTCATGATTAAAAGACTCTATGTGTGGGGAATTACTGCTGCCCTGGCTTTAGCTTCATGGTATGGTTTATTGAAATACTGAAACTGGCAGCCCGTAGACTAGATGACAACAGAGAGCAAAAGGACTTCTACCCCATCTTCATCATCTAGAACAGGGGTACTTGACGATCCGCATGTGATTTCCATGAAAGCTGAAAGGTCCGGACCAATGGGCAAATATATAGTTTACTTAATCAATTTTTCCATACATATAAGTTTATAATAATAATAATAATAATAGGCATTTGTATAGCGCCGTCTATCTAGACAATGCTATTCCGAGGTGCACAAGAGAAATAGAAAGAATGAGAAGGTTTGGACGAGAAAGTTTGGATGAGTGTCATAGTGCCAAGTACAGGTATTGTTAAAAAAGATAAGATTTCAGTTTGGATTTAAAAGTCTCTAAGGAAGTTATAATTCTCAAATTAAATGGCAAATTATTCCAAAGACAAGGTGCTGCAGATGAAAAAGCCCGTTCACCATAGGCTACTCGTATCTTTGGGATCTTAAGAATCTATGCTGGTTTGATGATCTTAGACTACGAGCTGGTGTATAAGGCATCACAAGGTTTTGTAAATAGTTTGGTGCTAATCCGTTTACAGCCTTCCATGTGAGGAGAAGGATTTTGAATTCTATGCGCTCGCGGATTGGCAACCAGTGCAGCTTTTTTCTTATGATATTATACATAGTACACGTGTCTTTCCATGTGCCTTAATTTTCAAGAGTCAAGACAGTCAAAAGTGAAAGTTATGTTACAGGCCTGTCGGAGCCGCTACGGTTGGTACGTTATTGGCCGCACCACTTTTCAGCCTTTAAAAAAAAACATGGACCATACATCTCAGATTTAACATTGTTAAACGATGCCTTTAAGATTGCAGTGGAAAGACCATCCACTGTAGTATTTACCAGACTAGAGTCTACCAAACATGACGACTGGCAAATGAGCTATAGCTTAATGTCTGTAAACCCCAGGGGGGTGTTTCACAAATATTCAAATTCAAACTTAACTAAATTTAAGTTGGACTTAAAAATTATGGAGAGCCATTTGTAGCCTTAAAATAAAATATATTCAAAAGCAAAAAATCAAGTATTTTAGACTTTTTATAAATTCCACATCAAGAACATTGAAATATCCTTGATAATAGAAAATATGAATGTTTTGAATCAACATTTAATGTCTTTTAAATAACTTTTACAAAATATTTTCAACGATGCCAACAGCTTTCCATAACTTTTAAATCCAACTTAGAGATAAGTTCAACTTAGGATCTTTGTGAAACACCCCCAGTACACCATTGGAGTTGCTTACCTTGTGTGCAGATGATGCCTCCTGGCTTAAGCGCACTCCTCATTAACTCAAAGTACTCCTTCTCAAAGAGCATTTCAGCAGGTCCTGTCAAAAAGAGAAAAAAGTATGCATATATTACAGACACATAGAAGTGGGTACTCATGGGGAATTCAACACCATTCATGTGTTTACCCAAATCCTTAAGTACACAGACAGCTCCACAGGGAAATGGTGTTCACTTTTTTTTATAAAACAGATTGCTAAGTAAAATTTAATACTGAAAAATATGCCAATGACAGATTTTTGAATAAATATTTGTTCTAAAATGCATAAAAACACCAGTGGGCCCCTAAAACATACAATTTTGGCACTGATTTTTCAAAAATAACATTTTACTTAAGAATCCGCATTCAAAGAAAGATAAACACCATTTCCCTGTTGGAGCAGTCTGTTTACCTGACTAATAATAATGACCCGAATGAAAAAGAAGAAGATGATGATGATGATGATGACGACTAACGACTTACTGTATGGTAATGACTAATGACTACTAATAGTACTACTTCTACTACAACAACTACTGCTGCTAGTAATGTCGGTTGTGATAAAACCAACATTCTAAATAATGATGCTATAATAATAATAATAATAATAATAATACAACTGTCATTGATATGGTACCTTTTCCACCAGATACAAAGCACTTTGAGACATCATCCCTGGGTAAGAGATAATAGTATTTACCCAGCTGTAATAATATCTAATATCAAACGTTAAAGGTAAAGACCAGCTTTGGAAACGCCCCAAAATGGAAGCTCTGACTACCAATCATGTGAAAGAATATGTTTTTACTAATACGTGATCATACAAATTTTGTTTAGAAACCGCCTACTAATTGATATTGATATTGGTAAATTATTAATATCTATATGGACCTGATAGATATAACACACGTGTCGCACACGTTTGGGGGTAGTCCCATATACATCTTTCTGTGTACAATGCTTGTAACTTTATCAAAACTGGGCCAAATTTCTTATCATTTTGATGATTCCAGAACCTTGCAGTACACACCAATACTTATATGCTAGATGATCAACCTTTTCTGATAGATTCCACAACGTTTCTTCTACAATGCAATCGCATGACCAGAACTCAACTTTATCTTTAACAGAGTATTCAGAACAAGTTTGCAATTTCCATATAAATCATTCCTCTGATAGTGATGATTTCAGATAATGAGTAGGCGCATTATATAGTGATATGTCTAGCTATTCAAGCAGGCTTATTTGTTCAGGCCTTGATGGGAAATATGGTAATCAATCTTGAAAATCCTCTTCCAATGTTTCCTTGATGGTTACAAGCATTTAGTAATATTGTTAATTTATACCAAAATAATTACTGTATCCAATAACGCAGATGTCATAATTACAATTGATGTAAGCGATAGTGAATTTCATTTGAATATGAAATACATTAGTCATGTCGATACCTGAAAATACACCTGTTACATTTGTTTGCGGTATGAAAGCTACAAAATTTCTCTCAAATCTACTTACCTACAGGATCTGAAGAATCTGTTATAATGACATCAAAGGCGTTCTTGTTCTCCTTCATATAGGCGAACCCGTCACCTATATGCTGGGTGAGCTTCGGACTGTTGTATCCCTTGGACATGTTTGGCAGGTACTTCTTAGACACTTCTACAACACTCTGAAAATCAAAAATATTTCAAGATGAAAATTACTACTCCAAAGCCAATACTCAGTAACTTTTGCAACATGAAACTTTCACGACTTATAAATCTTCGCTCACCAACTGACGAATATAAACTAATAATTCCCAAAGCCAGACTCTCATTTCCTGAAAAAATGTATAACAGTAGCTGCTTCGAAAAAATGGAACAATATCCCACTTTCCATTAGAAAAATAACCTGTGCTGACACTTTCAAAATGTCTCTTAAAACATACTTCTGCCCTCAGTAATACACAGTGCGTCCCAGAAAAAACGAAACCGAGAATTATCGACGTTTGATCATAACTTAATCACAATTATAATTGATAAATGACACATATTAGGAAAGCTGAGATCCTCCTCTTTCATCTGATGTAACTCACATAATGCATATTTCACGCATGAGTGATTAAGATGAATTTGAAGAGAGGAAACCAAAAATTCATTTGGCGGACGGTATGTTTAAAGTAGTGCTTGCATATCCAAAATTTTATCAAACGAATTCATTTTCACTGGCTGCCTGCCTTAGCAACACACGGAATTAAGAAAAGACTTAACTCCATTTCGTTGACAATCGGCCGTAGACGAAAGACTTCATGCGTTGCTGATTGTCAACGAAATTAGTTAAGTCTTTTGACAATTCTGTTTTTTGCTACGGCAGGCAGCCAGTGAAAACGAATTCGTTTGATAAAATTATGGAAATGCAAGCACTACTTTAAACATACAGAACTTTGTCATTCCTTGCTCATTCTTCGTGATTTAGGTGTCATATGAACGGGCAGAAACTCAACTTTCTAGAAATGTGATTTTCTCTTTGAAATTCAGATATTGTCCGCCAAATGACTTTTTGGTTTCCTCTCTTCAAATTCATTTAAATTGATGCAACTCACCTGATGCATATTTCACGCATGAGTGATTACACTCATGCGTGAAATATGCATCAGGTGAGTTGCATCAAATGAAAGAGGAGGATCTAAGCTTTCCAAATATGTGTCATTTATTGATTATAAATGTGACTTAAGTTATGATAAAACATCAATAATTCTCGGTTTCGTTTTTTCTGGGACGCACTGTATAATGTGAGGTACGTATTTTACACATCAATGTACTTTATTTTTCTGTTTTGGGGAACAAGAATTGGTACATGTATTACATAAGAATAGTTATCCTTACCCCATCTATCTCACATTGTGTGACAGACTCGACATCAGGATGTTTGACGACCTCACGGATGACCCCTCCGTCACCTCCACCAATGACTAGCACCTAAGAGTAAATATAGACAAGAGTAATTAGGGTTAGAACTAGTAAAGATGAATATAATTTGTGAGCTTTCTCATTCTTATGTCGCTTTGGGAGAATATCATAAAAGAAATGATTCCTGAAGAGCATTGCTCTTCAACTGCCCTTATGTCCTTAAATTGCCCCCCCCCCCCCAACAAAAACAGGGAAAAAAAATTCTGACCACACATTCATGCCACATGTATGTTTTTTCCTGTAATTATACAAATTCCTGTGTGCAGTGTTTGTGACTATTCACTATTGGCAAGTTAGAGTCAGTTCATTATCATTTTGATGGTTCCACAACCTTACAGTGTACACCCATAAGCCAGTTTGTACTATCTGCGCATGGTCAGATAAAGGTCATTTGTTCCCAAATTATAAAACCGATGAGACAAATACTGGTATTGTGCTCATAAAAGTTATGTAATCAATATTCATTTGTGCACAGACAGGCTTCTGATACACAGCTGGCAGTATTCTTCTCAAGACTGAAGAGGCGAACAAAAGGTATTCATGAAGCACCTCCATCACTTCGGCAGTGATAATTCTGAAATGCACAAGTGGGATGTACTTCCATTGCGTAAAAGATCTGTGGATATTTTGGGGTCATGCGTTCCGATGCTATTTACGAACTTGCTTATTTCTTATGTACTACATAATCAACCTCTTTCGAATCGCTCCCGGACGATTTCTTACACCATGCAATTGCACTAAAGGCCCACTGCACTACTTGCGCCCTCTTTATAACAAACAATGCCTAATCGGTGACCTATTGGTCCCCCATGATCCTCTTTTTCTTATGTTATTTGAGGGCTGAGTTGATGAGATAACCACCTGTCCAGTGACCTTGTAGGGTGGTTTAATCCCTCCTTTACACTAGTACTGATGGGCTTTAACAGTTTTATTTCATATAGTTTCATCTTCAACCCATGGGTTTGGTGTCTCCTTTCAGCGACTATTCTTTTGATCTGAATTACAAATTATACACGAGCAGAAAGTGCAAAAATCACTAAAAATTTGACTCCGTTTCTGTAGAAGTTCATTGTGCCATTCATGAACAAGAGCAATTCAACTGAAAATAATCTTTAAATTGGCAATGTCGAAGGGAAATTCCTATCACTATTTTAGTCTACAAATAATTTGCACTTTATTGATTTTCTGTAATTTTCATTCGGATTCAATAGTTAAATAAACTTTTTTTTTTCAAACTGTGAAAGAGTGAAAAATACACATTATCTGTGCCAATTTAAGGAGGCAAAATTTATTCAGTAAAACCTTTAAAAAAATGAACTACTAAACAATAAATATATCTTTGAAAGAGAGATTTTAAAGCTCACCTTCTTAGGGCATGGATGAGAGTTCAGTGGAAGAAAGGTGATCATTTCTTGGTAGCTAAACTCATCTCTCTCCGTACACTGTATGACACCATCAAGTACCAAAACATTGCCATATGTCTTACTGTGACGGGGGAAACAAAAAAAAAGACATCTGTGTGAAAGAAACTTGAAAGAAATACATGGTTACAACATACACCTTACATACTGTACACAAAAAAACTATATTATTTGCAAATAACAATAAAATGTTCAAGAAGGTCTCGGTTTCTCATACACAAGTGCTACCCACCTGTGTCCATCAAACTCTGAATTGGACCCTCAGGCCTAATGGCGTATCGTACCTTTTCTGAAATAGATCCTGTGAACCTGAAAAGGTACCCTTTTTAAGGACAACGTCAATGATGCCATAGAGCAAAAAAAAGACACCCCTTGGATGTGTAGCCAGTCATGTTGGGAGAAACCCCCCCCCCCCCCCCCCCCCGGAAAATCGCAAGCTTTCTCCGACTCCTAGCTCGCACAAATATCTAATATAACATCGAGTGAATGGGAGCCAGCGATAGCCAATATGAACTTAAGAAGGGCCCTTGTCGGTGCCAATTTAGTAAAATGAGTCTGCAATTTGCCGAGAGCGGATTCACGTTCTGCGCATGCCCTAAATGTAACTAAGCTAAAGTTCTGCGTGCCAGTCCAGTGTAGACAGCAATAACCATCTGATTTGGGTCATTTCTTTAATATAATCGGAGGTCTAGTGGAGCCAGACGTAGTCTCAGTGGAACAACCGACGATTAGAGAGACTGAAGTTTTCGGTCTAGTCCAGTGGTCCGATTTATTTCAAACTTTCTCCATTCTCACTCAATCATTCTGTGAATCTTATTTTTCTGCTCTCAATATCCCTCATACAAATTAACTTAACAATGGTTGGCCGTTGGCTTGCCATTACAGAAATCCCCATACCAGAGGGTTATTCTGGCTACACAAATCAAAGAGAGTAGGCTAGTCTTCTCTACAAATACTAGCGCCTGCGCCTATCTCTTCTACAGTAGATCTATTTATAATGCCTTGCTAATGCTACCTCTTGAAAACAAGAACATCTTGAAATTTGGATCGCTCATGAAACAAAACTTCCTCCACTTCCAGCGACGCGGCTTCTCCTGGCCACAGTGTTCCAAGTTCACTGAACCAGCCTTTCTTCAGCGCATCCATTATTATATTTATGAGTGGATCTTTTCACAGATTTCTGTCCTTTGAAGACGTCCAAAACCAGACGTCTGAAGGAAAACTGACACAAAAGTAAATACGTAGGACTGCGATGTCAGTCGTGACACGATTTCACAAGCTGGCTCCACACACACCAAACACGTCGAGAGCTCTACACACGTGTATGATGATGTTGATGAGCTCATACGCTGGATATGCATGAATGAACTTGCACTGTTGTCATTCGGTCGAATCCACATTATTAAAACGGTATATAAAGGTAAAACCCACACAATATGGTAAAAATCATATTATTTGGTAAAATTTATAATACATGAATTTCTGGGTTCTTCTATTCAATTGTCAAATTGTATTTTATATCTATCTCAACAATTTTACCACCTTATTAACCCCGAACAGACGGAATGGAATAACCCACGGCCGGATACTGAACCATGGACCTAGTACCACATGCATGCAGTAAGTTGAAGAAGAAGAAGAAAAAGAAGAAGAAGAAGCAGAATAAGAAGAAGAAGCAGAAGAAGAAGAAGAAGAAGAAGAAGTTAAGGAGGAGGAGGAGGAGAAGAAGAAGAAGAAGAAGAAGAAGAAGAAGAAGAAGAAGAAGAAGAAGAAAAAGTTAAGGAGGAGGAGGAGGAGGAGCTCTAGGAGAATAAGAAGAAGAAGAAGCCCCCCTGGACCACACCAAGAGCCCTAAGGCGGGCCCCTGGTTGCTCATCTTACCTAATTAATAATGTGTAAAACCCTTGAGCTTCCAGGGGGCTCTGCCCCTTTGACCCCACCAGGGCCCTAGGTGGGTCCCCTGGATCGATGTTCACTAGCTGACAGGTATTAAATGCCTAAAACCCCTAAGCTTCCGGGGTCTCTGCCCCCTGGTCCCCACCAAGGGCCCTAGATGCTCATCTGATCGTAATTTAATGCCTAAATGCATGCCCTAATTAAGCTTCTTGGGGCTCTGCCCCCTGTCCCCACTCCAATTATATAGTGACCTGCCAGTGTCACAAATAAGGTATCAAAATCTCCTCATCGCCTGACCGTAATTAAATGCCAAAAAAACGTTGAGCTTCGGGGTGGGGGGGGGGGGGCTCCGCCCCTGGACCCCACCAGGGCCCTAATGCGGGCCCTTGAATGCTCACCTGACCGTATTTGAATGCCTAAGACCCCTGAGCTTCATTAGGCTCTGCTCTTTGGCCCCCACCGGGGGTTGGCCCCTTGACCCCTTGAAAACAGTCTTAACCTACTGATGAGCTAGGCTATACTCTGGGTAAATAAGAAATATTATTAGGCCTATTCATTGGAGAAGATAATATGATGTAGGGATTTGGTTTTAGAACGTGAATTTTTTGTCTCGAATTTGGGCACAAGAAATATGGAAGGAAAAATATTATCGCTGTGAAAGTTGACAATTCGCACGTTTGCACGTTGTCCTATATAGCAGTGGCGGATCCAGGGGGGGGGGCCGAAATGGCCGCGGCCCCCCCACCCCCCCCCCCCCCCCTATTGGCGGCGGAATAAAAAGAGGAAGAAAAGAAGAGAAGAAAAAAAAGGAGAAGAGAAAAGAAAGGAAAAGAGAAAAGGAAAGAAAGAAGAGAAAAGAAACAGAGAGAGAGAGAGAGCGAGAGAAAGAAAAAAAGGAGAACCCCTCCCCCTCCCCCCTCCGGGAATGACAAGGAAATGGTGCTAAGTGACAGTAACGACGAATAAGGGAAAACTATAATCGGAAGATTTGGGGTCATTCCAGAAAGCTTGGCAAACATTATTGAACAGAGGGGGCCGGGCCGGCCGCATAGAATCTCGAGCTGCGGATTCAAAGTTAGGGGGGGGGGAATGAATTCAGTCAAGTAATAAGAGTCAAGAATGGTACAAAAAATCGTCTTCTTTCTCTAGTAATTAATGAAAGGTCAAAGCTTCCGCGCTTCACGCGGGCGGGAGGAAATTGAATTCAGACAAGGATTAAGAGTCGAGAATGGTACAACGAATCGTCTTCTTTCTCTGAATGAAAGGTCAAAGCTTCCGAGCATCGCGCGGGAGGGGGGAAACTGAATTCAGACAAGGATTAAGAGTAGAGAATGGAACAAGGAATCATCTTCTTTCTCTAATAATTTCATTAACCCTAATAAGGCCGGGGGGCATTATGCCCCCCCCTACACAATTTTTCTGATTGTTTGAGAACGCATATGGATGGCGCCTCGCCGCTCGCTGACTTTTTTCTTTAGAGTCTTGCGCATCTTTAAAAAAAAAAAAAAAAAAATCGGACCTATAGTTACAAGGTCACGTGACCTTTTGTCTTTGCATGTCAGCCCGAAAATCGCTCATTTTTGTGATTTGTGTACAAAACATATGGAAATGTCATTTTTCCTAAAAATAGATCAAATATTGGTTATTGGGTCTTGTTTAAAGTTTAGGTGGTTGTTTTGGGAGTCAAAATAGTTGAATTGTAGGAAGAAATGAAAAAAACAAAAAAACAATAACATAAATAAGTTTAAAAAACAATGAAATACATAAGAAATTATCAAAACAAGAGATAACATAAGGAATAAGCTGGCTCTTCAATTTTTTGTGTCGTATTATTGTTCCAAATGGTCTAATAAATATATATAGTGAAAAAGAATGCTTAAATATGGATAATATAGGATTTATGGGTAAAAATGTGATTTTATGACGTTAGTTTGCATAAATTACCATAAATATGCAAATGAGGGATTTTTTTCAAAAAATTGAAATTATCATATTGTTCTATACACTTCACTTGACATGCGTGCAAATTTTCGCGGAAATCGGCCGTTTCATGGCCGAGATCTTAGGGGGGGCCATAATGCCCCCCCCCCCGGCCGTAGTAAGACTTCAAATAGCCCGGCCTTATTAGGGTTAAACTATGAAAGGCCAAAGCTTCAGTGCTTCGCGCGGGAGGGGGGGGGGGGGGGGGAATGAATTCAGTCAAGTAATAAGAGTCAAGAATGGTACAACAAATCGTCTTCTTTCTCTAATAATTAATGAAAGGTCAAAGCTTCCGCGCTTCACGCGGGCGGGAGGAAACTGAATTCAGACAAGGATTAAGAGTCGAGAATGGTACAACGAATCGTCTTCTTTCTCTAATAATTGAATGAAAGGTCAAAGCTTCGCGCTTCGCGCGGGAGGGGGGGGGAGAACTGAATTCAGGCGAGGATTAAGAGTCGAGAACGGTGCAACGAATCGTCTTCTTTATCTAATAATTTACTGAAACGTCAGAGCTTCCGAGCTTCGCGCGGGAGGGGGGAAACTGAATTCAGACAAGGATTAAGAGTAGAGAATGGAACAAGGAATCATCTTCTTTCTCTTATAATTTCATTAAACTATGAAAGGCCAAAGCTTCCGTGCTTCGCGCGGGAGGGGGGGGGGGGAATGAATTCAGTCAAGTAATAAGAGTCAAGAATGGTACAACAAATCGTCTTCTTTCTCTAGTAATTAATGAAAGGTCAAAGCTTCCGCGCTTCACGCGGGCGGGAGGAAATTGAATTCAGACAAGGATTAAGAGTCGAGAATGGTACAACGAATCGTCTTCTTTCTCTAATAATTGAATGAAATGTCAAAGCTTCCGCGCTTTGCGCGGGAGGGGGAGAACTGAATTCAGGCGAGGATTAAGAGTCGAGAACGGTGCAACGAATCGTCTTCTTTCTCTAATAATAAATATTTAATGAAACGTCAAAGCTTCCGAGCATCGCGCGGGAGGGGGGAAACTGAATTCAGACAAGGATTAAGAGTAGAGAAAGGAACAAGGAATCATCTTCTTTCTCTAATAATTTCATTAAACTATGAAAGGCCAAAGCTTCCGTGCTTCGCGCGGGAGGGGGAGGGGAATGAATTCAGTCAAGTAATAAGAGTCAAAAATGGTACAACAAATCGTCTTCTTTCTCTAATAGTTAATGAAAGGTCAAAGCTTCCGCGCTTCACGCGGGCGGGAGGAAACTGAATTCAGACAAGGATTAAGAGTCGAGAATGGTACAACGAATCGTCTTCTTTCTCTAATAATTGAATGAAAGGTCAAAGCTTCCGCGCTTCGCGCGGGAGGGGGGGGGGCTGAATTCAGGCAAGGATTAAGAGTCGAGAACGGTGCAACGAATCGTCTTCTTTCTCTAATAATTTATGAAACGTCAAAGCCTCCGTGCTTTGCGCGGGAGGGGGCAAACTGAATTCAGACAAGGATTAAGAGTAGAGAATGGAACAAGGAATCATCTTCTTTCTCTAATAATTTCTTTAAACTATGAAAGGCCAAAGCTTCTGTGCTTCTCGCGGAGGGGGGGGGGGATGAATTCAGTCAAGTAATAAGAGTCAAGAATGGTACAACGAATCGTCTTCTTTCTCTAATAATTGAATGAAAGGTCAAAGCTTCCGCGCTTCGCGCGGGAGGGGGGGGGGGGGACTGAATTCAGGCAAGGATTAAGAGTCGAGAACGGTGCAACGAATCGTCTTCTTTCTCTAATAATTTATGAAACGTCAAAGCCTCCGCGCTTTGCGCGGGAGGGGGCAAACTGAATTCAGACAAGGATTAAGAGTAGAGAATGGAACAAGGAATCATCTTCTTTCTCTAATAATTTCTTTAAACTATGAAAGGCCAAAGCTTCTGTGCTTCTCGCGGGAGGGGGGGGATGAATTCAGTCAAGTAATAAGAGTCAAGAATGGTACAACTAATCGTCTTCTTTCTCTAATAATTAATGAAAGGTCAAAGCTTCCGCGCTTCGCGCGGGAGGGGGGGGGAACTGATTTCAGACAAGGATTAAGACAAGGATTAACGAGTCAAGAATGGTACAACAAATCGTCTTCTTTCTCTAGTAATTAATGAAAGGTCAAAGCTTCCGCGCTTCACGCGGGCGGGAGGAAATTGAATTCAGACAAGGATTAAGAGTCGAGAATGGTACAACGAATCGTCTTCTTTCTCTAATAATTGAATGAAATGTCAAAGCTTCCGCGCTTTGCGCGGGAGGGGGGAGAACTGAATTCAGGCGAGGATTAAGAGTCGAGAACGGTGCAACGAATCGTCTTCTTTCTCTAATAATAAATATTTAATGAAACGTCAAAGCTTCCGAGCATCGCGCGGGAGGGGGGAAACTGAATTCAGACAAGGATTAAGAGTAGAGAAAGGAACAAGGAATCATCTTCTTTCTCTAATAATTTCATTAAACTATGAAAGGCCAAAGCTTCCGTGCTTCGCGCTGGAGGGGGAGGGGAATGAATTCAGTCAAGTAATAAGAGTCAAAAATGGTACAACAAATCGTCTTCTTTCTCTAATAGTTAATGAAAGGTCAAAGCTTCCGCGCTTCACGCGGGCGGGAGGAAACTGAATTCAGACAAGGATTAAGAGTCGAGAATGGTACAACGAATCGTCTTCTTTCTCTAATAATTGAATGAAAGGTCAAAGCTTCCGCGCTTCGCTCGGGAGGGGGGGGGACTGAATTCAGGCAAGGATTAAGAGTCGAGAACGGTGCAACGAATCGTCTTCTTTCTCTAATAATTTATGAAACGTCAAAGCCTCCGTGCTTTGCGCGGGAGGGGGCAAACTGAATTCAGACAAGGATTAAGAGTAGAGAATGGAACAAGGAATCATCTTCTTTCTCTAATAATTTCTTTAAACTATGAAAGGCCAAAGCTTCTGTGCTTCTCGCGGGAGGGGGGGGATGAATTCAGTCAAGTAATAAGAGTCAAGAATGGTACAACTAATCGTCTTCTTTCTCTAATAATTAATGAAAGGTCAAAGCTTCCGCGCTTCGCGCGGGAGGGGGGGGGGGGAACTGAATTCAGACAAGGATTAAGACAAGGATTAACGAGTCAAGAATGGTACAACAAATCGTCTTCTTTCTCTAGTAATTAATGAAAGGTCAAAGCTTCCGCGCTTCACGCGGGCGGGAGGAAATTGAATTCAGACAAGGATTAAGAGTCGAGAATGGTACAACGAATCGTCTTCTTTCTCTAATAATTGAATGAAATGTCAAAGCTTCCGCGCTTTGCGCGGGAGGGGGGAGAACTGAATTCAGGCGAGGATTAAGAGTCGAGAACGGTGCAACGAATCGTCTTCTTTCTCTAATAATAAATATTTAATGAAACGTCAAAGCTTCCGAGCATCGCGCGGGAGGGGGGAAACTGAATTCAGACAAGGATTAAGAGTAGAGAAAGGAACAAGGAATCATCTTCTTTCTCTAATAATTTCATTAAACTATGAAAGGCCAAAGCTTCCGTGCTTCGCGCGGGAGGGGGAGGGGAATGAATTCAGTCAAGTAATAAGAGTCAAAAATGGTACAACAAATCGTCTTCTTTCTCTAATAGTTAATGAAAGGTCAAAGCTTCCGCGCTTCACGCGGGCGGGAGGAAACTGAATTCAGACAAGGATTAAGAGTCGAGAATGGTACAACGAATCGTCTTCTTTCTCTAATAATTGAATGAAAGGTCAAAGCTTCCGCGCTTCGCGCGGGAGGGGGGGAGGGGACTGAATTCAGGCAAGGATTAAGAGTCGAGAACGGTGCAACGAAACGTCTTCTTTCTCTAATAATTTATGAAACGTCAAAGCCTCCGCGCTTTGCGCGGGAGGGGGCAAACTGAATTCAGACAAGGATTAAGAGTAGAGAATGGAACAAGGAATCATCTTCTTTCTCTAATAATTTCTTTAAACTATGAAAGGCCAAAGCTTCTGTGCTTCTCGCGGGAGGGGGGGATGAATTCAGTCAAGTAATAAGAGTCAAGAATGGTACAACTAATCGTCTTCTTTCTCTAATAATTAATGAAAGGTCAAAGCTTCCGCGCTTTGCGCGGGAGGGGGGGGGGAACTGAATTCAGACAAGGATTAAGACAAGGATTAACGAGTCGAGAATGTTACAACAAATCGTCTTCTTTCTCTAATAATAAATATTTAATGAAACGTCAAAGCTTCCGAGCATCGCGCGGGAGGGGGGAAACTGAATTCAGACAAGGATTAAGAGTAGAGAAAGGAACAAGGAATCATCTTCTTTCTCTAATAATTTCATTAAACTATGAAAGGCCAAAGCTTCCGTGCTTCGCGCGGGAGGGGGAGGGGAATGAATTCAGTCAAGTAATAAGAGTAAAAAATGGTACAACAAATCGTCTTCTTTCTCTAATAGTTAATGAAAGGTCAAAGCTTCCGCGCTTCACGCGGGCGGGAGGAAACTGAATTCAGACAAGGATTAAGAGTCGAGAATGGTACAACGAATCGTCTTCTTTCTCTAATAATTGAATGAAAGGTCAAAGCTTCCGCGCTTCGCGCGGGAGGGGGGGGGGGGACTGAATTCAGGCAAGGATTAAGAGTCGAGAACGGTGCAACGAATCGTCTTCTTTCTCTAATAATTTATGAAACGTCAAAGCCTCCGCGCTTTGCGCGGGAGGGGGCAAACTGAATTCAGACAAGGATTAAGAGTAGAGAATGGAACAAGGAATCATCTTCTTTCTCTAATAATTTCTTTAAACTATGAAAGGCCAAAGCTTCTGTGCTTCTCGCGGGAGGGGGGGGGGATGAATTCAGTCAAGTAATAAGAGTCGAGAATGGTACAACGAATCGTCTTCTTTCTCTAATAATTGAATGAAAGGTCAAAGCTTCCGCGCTTCGCGCGGGAGGGGGGGGGGGGACTGAATTCAGGCAAGGATTAAGAGTCGAGAACGGTGCAACGAATCGTCTTCTTTCTCTAATAATTTATGAAACGTCAAAGCCTCCGTGCTTTGCGCGGGAGGGGGCAAACTGAATTCAGACAAGGATTAAGAGTAGAGAATGGAACAAGGAATCGTCTTCTTTCTCTAGTAATTAATGAAAGGTCAAAGCTTCCGCGCTTCACGCGGGCGGGAGGAAATTGAATTCAGACAAGGATTAAGAGTCGAGAATGGTACAACGAATCGTCTTCTTTCTCTAATAATTGAATGAAATGTCAAAGCTTCCGCGCTTTGCGCGGGAGGGGGGAGAACTGAATTCAGGCGAGGATTAAGAGTCGAGAACGGTGCAACGAATCGTCTTCTTTCTCTAATAATAAATATTTAATGAAACGTCAAAGCTTCCGAGCATCGCGCGGGAGGGGGGAAACTGAATTCAGACAAGGATTAAGAGTAGAGAAAGGAACAAGGAATCATCTTCTTTCTCTAATAATTTCATTAAACTATGAAAGGCCAAAGCTTCCGTGCTTCGCGCTGGAGGGGGAGGGGAATGAATTCAGTCAAGTAATAAGAGTCAAAAATGGTACAACAAATCGTCTTCTTTCTCTAATAGTTAATGAAAGGTCAAAGCTTCCGCGCTTCACGCGGGCGGGAGGAAACTGAATTCAGACAAGGATTAAGAGTCGAGAATGGTACAACGAATCGTCTTCTTTCTCTAATAATTGAATGAAAGGTCAAAGCTTCCGCGCTTCGCTCGGGAGGGGGGGGGGGGACTGAATTCAGGCAAGGATTAAGAGTCGAGAACGGTGCAACGAATCGTCTTCTTTCTCTAATAATTTATGAAACGTCAAAGCCTCCGTGCTTTGCGCGGGAGGGGGCAAACTGAATTCAGACAAGGATTAAGAGTAGAGAATGGAACAAGGAATCATCTTCTTTCTCTAATAATTTCTTTAAACTATGAAAGGCCAAAGCTTCTGTGCTTCTCGCGGGAGGGGGGGATGAATTCAGTCAAGTAATAAGAGTCAAGAATGGTACAACTAATCGTCTTCTTTCTCTAATAATTAATGAAAGGTCAAAGCTTCCGCGCTTCGCGCGGGAGGGGGGGGGGGGAACTGAATTCAGACAAGGATTAAGACAAGGATTAACGAGTCAAGAATGGTACAACAAATCGTCTTCTTTCTCTAGTAATTAATGAAAGGTCAAAGCTTCCGCGCTTCACGCGGGCGGGAGGAAATTGAATTCAGACAAGGATTAAGAGTCGAGAATGGTACAACGAATCGTCTTCTTTCTCTAATAATTGAATGAAATGTCAAAGCTTCCGCGCTTTGCGCGGGAGGGGGAGAACTGAATTCAGGCGAGGATTAAGAGTCGAGAACGGTGCAACGAATCGTCTTCTTTCTCTAATAATAAATATTTAATGAAACGTCAAAGCTTCCGAGCATCGCGCGGAGGGGGGAAACTGAATTCAGACAAGGATTAAGAGTAGAGAAAGGAACAAGGAATCATCTTCTTTCTCTAATAATTTCATTAAACTATGAAAGGCCAAAGCTTCCGTGCTTCGCGCTGGAGGGGGAGGGGAATGAATTCAGTCAAGTAATAAGAGTCAAAATGGTACAACAAATCGTCTTCTTTCTCTAATAGTTAATGAAAGGTCAAAGCTTCCGCGCTTCACGCGGGCGGAGGAAACTGAATTCAGACAAGGATTAAGAGTCGAGAATGGTACAACGAATCGTCTTCTTTCTCTAATATTGAATGAAAGGTCAAAGCTTCGCGCTTCGCGCGGGAGGGGGGGGGGGGGACTGAATTCAGGCAAGGATTAGAGTCGAGAACGGTGCAACGAATCGTCTTCTTTCTCTAATAATTTATGAAACGTCAAAGCCTCCGTGCTTTGCGCGGAGGGGCAAACTGAATTCAGACAAGGATTAAGAGTAGAGAATGGAACAAGAATCATCTTCTTTCTCTAATAATTTCTTTAAACTATGAAAGGCCAAAGCTTCTGTGCTTCTCGCGGGAGGGGGGGGGGGATGAATTCAGTCAAGTAATAAGAGTCAAGAATGGTACAACTAATCGTCTTCTTTCTCTAATAATTAATGAAAGGTCAAAGCTTCCGCGCTTCGCGCGGGAGGGGGGGGGAACTGAATTCAGAAAAGGATTAAGACAAGGATTAACGAGTCAAGAATGGTACAACAAATCGTCTTCTTTCTCTAGTAATTAATGAAAGGTCAAAGCTTCCGCGCTTCACGCGGGCGGGAGGAAATTGAATTCAGACAAGGATTAAGAGTCGAGAATGGTACAACGAATCGTCTTCTTTCTCTAATAATTGAATGAAATGTCAAAGCCTTCCGCGCTTTGCGCGGGAGGGGGGAGAACTGAATTCAGGCGAGGATTAAGAGTCGAGAACGGTGCAACGAATCGTCTTCTTTCTCTAATAATAAATATTTAATGAAACGTCAAAGCTTCCGAGTATCGCGCGGGAGGGGGGAACTGAATTCAGACAAGGATTAAGAGTAGAGAAAGGAACAAGGAATCATCTTCTTTCTCTAATAATTTCATTAAACTATGAAAGGCCAAAGCTTCCGTGCTTCGCGCGGGAGGGGGAGGGGAATGAATTTCAGTCAAGTAATAAGAGTCAAAAATGGTACAACAAATCGTCTTCTTTCTCTAATAGTTAATGAAAGGTCAAAGCTTCCGCGCTTCACGCGGGCGGGAGGAAACTGAATTCAGACAAGGATTAAGAGTCGAGAATGGTACAACGAATCGTCTTCTTCTCTAATAATTGAATGAAAGGTCAAAGCTTCCGCGCTTCGCGCGGGAGGGGGGGGGGGGGGACTGAATTCAGGCAAGGATTAAGAGTCGAGAACGGTGGCAACGAAACGTCTTCTTTCTCTAATAATTTATGAAACGTCAAAGCCTCCGCGCTTTGCGCGGGAGGGGGCAAACTGAATTCAGACAAGGATTAAGAGTAGAGAATGGAACAAGGAATCATCTTCTTTCTCTAATAATTTCTTTAACTATGAAAGGCCAAAGCTTCTGTGCTTCTCGCGGGAGGGGGGGATGAATTCAGTCAAGTAATAAGAGTCAAGAATGGTACAACTAATCGTCTTCTTTCTCTAATAATTAATGAAAGGTCAAAGCTTCCGCGCTTCGCGCGGGAGGGGGGGGAACTGAATTCAGACAAGGATTAAGACAAGGATTAACGAGTCGAGAATGTTACAACAAATCGTCTTCTTTCTCTAATAATAAATATTTAATGAAACGTCAAAGCTTCCGAGCATCGCGCTGGAGGGGGGAAACTGAATTCAGACAAGGATTAAGAGTAGAGAAAGGAACAAGGAATCATTTTCTTTCTCTAATAATTTCATTAAACTATGAAAGGCCAAAGCTTCCGTGCTTCGCGCGGAGGGGAGGGGAATGAATTCAGTCAAGTAATAAGAGTCAAAAATGGTACAACAAATCGTCTTCTTTCTCTAATAGTTAATGAAAGGTCAAAGCTTCCGCGCTTCACGCGGGCGGGAGGAAACTGAATTCAGACAAGGATTAAGAGTCGAGAATGGTACAACGAATCGTCTTCTTTCTCTAATAATTGAATGAAAGGTCAAAGCTTCCGCGCTTCGCGCGGGAGGGGGGGGGGGGGACTGAATTCAGGCAAGGATTAAGAGTCGAGAACGGTGCAACGAATCGTCTTCTTTCTCTAATAATTTATGAAACGTCAAAGCCTCCGTGCTTTGCGCGGGAGGGGGCAAACTGAATTCAGACAAGGATTAAGAGTAGAGAATGGAACAAGGAATCATCTTCTTTCTCTAATAATTTCTTTAAACTATGAAAGGCCAAAGCTTCTGTGCTTCTCGCGGAGGGGGGGGATGAATTCAGTCAAGTAATAAGAGTCAAGAATGGTACAACTAATCGTCTTCTTTCTCTAATAATTAATGAAAGGTCAAAGCTTCCGCACTTCGCGCGGGAGGGGGGGGGAACTGAATTCAGACAAGGATTAAGACAAGGATTAACGAGTCAAGAATGGTACAACAAATCGTCTTCTTTCTCTAGTAATTAATGAAAGGTCAAAGCTTCCGCGCTTCACGCGGGCGGAGGAAATTGAATTCAGACAAGGATTAAGAGTCGAGAATGGTACAACGAATCGTCTTCTTTCTCTAATAATTGAATGAAATGTCAAGCTTCCGCGCTTTGCGCGGGAGGGGGGAGAACTGAATTCAGGCGAGGATTAAGAGTCGAGAACGGTGCAACGAATCGTCTTCTTCTCTAATAATAAATATTTAATGAAACGTCAAAGCTTCCGAGCATCGCGCGGGAGGGGGGAAACTGATCAGACAAGGATTAAGAGTAGAGAAAGGAACAAGGAATCATCTTCTTTCTCTAATAATTTCATTAAACTATGAAAGGCCAAAGCTTCCGTGCTTCGCGCGGGAGGGGGAGGGGAATGAATTCAGTCAAGTAATAAGAGTCAAAAATGGTACAACAAATCGTCTTCTTTCTCTAATAGTTAATGAAAGGTCAAAGCTTCCGCGCTTCACGCGGGCGGGAGGAAACTGAATTCAGACAAGGATTAAGAGTCGAGAATGGTACAACGAATCGTCTTCTTTCTCTAATAATTGAATGAAAGGTCAAAGCTTCCGCGCTTCGCGCTGAGGGGGGGGGGGACTGAATTCAGGCAAGGATTAAGAGTCGAGAACGGTGCAACGAAACGTCTTCTTTCTCTAATAATTTATGAAACGTCAAAGCCTCCGCGCTTTGCGCGGGAGGGGCAAACTGAATTCAGACAAGGATTAAGAGTAGAGAATGGAACAAGGAATCATCTTCTTTCTCTAATAATTTCTTTAAACTATGAAAGGCCAAAGCTTCTGTGCTTCTCGCGGGAGGGGGGGGGGGATGAATTCAGTCAAGTAATAAGAGTCAAGAATGGTACAACTAATCGTCTTCTTTCTCTAATAATTAATGAAAGGTCAAAGCTTCCGCGCTTCGCGCGGGAGGGTGGGGGAACTGATTCAGACAAGGATTAAGACAAGGATTAACGAGTCGAGAATGTTACAACAAATCGTCTTCTTTCTCTAATAATAAATATTTAATGAAACGTCAAAGCTTCCGAGCATCGCGCGGGAGGGGGGAAACTGAATTCAGACAAGGATTAAGAGTAGAGAAAGGAACAAGGAATCATCTTCTTTCTCTAATAATTTCATTAAACTATGAAAGCCAAAGCTTCCGTGCTTCGCGCGGAGGGGGAGGGGAATGAATTCAGTCAAGTAATAGAGTAAAAAATGGTACAACAAATCGTCTTCTTTCTCTAATAGTTAATGAAAGGTCAAAGCTTCCGCGCTTCACGCGGGCGGGAGGAAACTGAATTCAGACAAGGATTAAGAGTCGAGAATGGTAGCAACGAATCGTCTTCTTTCTCTAATAATTGAATGAAAGGTCAAAGCTTCCGCGCTTCGCGCGGGAGGGGGGGGGGGGACTGATTCAGGCAAGGATTAAGAGTCGAGAACGGTGCAACGAATCGTCTTCTTTCTCTAATAATTTATGAAACGTCAAAGCCTCCGCGCTTTGCGCGGGAGGGGCAAACTGAATTCAGACAAGGATTAAGGGTAAGAATGGAACAAGGAATCATCTTCTTTCTCTAATAATTTCTTTAAACTATGAAAGGCCAAAGCTTCTGTGCTTCTCGCGGGAGGGGGGGGGATGAATTCAGTCAAGTAATAGAGTCGAGAATGTACAACGAATCGTCTTCTTTCTCTAATAATTGAATGAAAGGTCAAAGCTTCCGCGCTTCGCGCGGGAGGGGGGGGACTGAATTCAGGCAAGGATTAAGAGTCGAGAACGGTGCAACGAATCGTCTTCTTTCTCTAATAATTTATGAAACGTCAAAGCCTCCGTGCTTTGCGCGGGAGGGGGCAAACTGAATTCAGACAAGGATTAAGAGTAGAGAATGGAACAAGAATCGTCTTCTTTCTCTAGTAATTAATGAAAGGTCAAAGCTTTCCGCGCTTCACGCGGGCGGGAGGAAATTGAATTCAGACAAGGATTAAGAGTCGAGAATGGTACAACGAATCGTCTTCTTTCTCTAATAATTGAATGAAATGTCAAAGCTTCCGCGCTTTGCGCGGGAGGGGGAGAACTGAATTCAGGCGAGGATTAAGAGTCGAGAACGGTGCAACGAATCGTCTTCTTTCTCTAATAATAAATATTTAATGAAACGTCAAAGCTTCCGAGCATCGCGCGGGAGGGGGGAAACTGAATTCAGACAAGGATTAAGAGTAGAGAAAGGAACAAGGAATCATCTTCTTTCTCTAATAATTTCATTAAACTATGAAAGGCCAAAGCTTCCGTGCTTCGCGCTGGAGGGGGAGGGGAATGAATTCAGTCAAGTAATAAGAGTCAAAAATGGTACAACAAATCGTCTTCTTTCTCTAATAGTTAATGAAAGGTCAAAGCTTCCGCGCTTCACGCGGGCGGGAGGAAACTGAATTCAGACAAGGATTAAGAGTCGAGAATGGTACAACGAATCGTCTTCTTTCTCTAATAATTGAATGAAAGGTCAAAGCTTCCGCGCTTCGCGCGGGGGGGGGGGGACCTGAATTCAGGCAAGGATTAAGAGTCGAGAACGGTGCAACGAATCGTCTTCTTTCTCTAATAATTTATGAAACGTCAAAGCCTCCGTGCTTTGCGCGG
>JAVYIG010016824.1:0-29265 GCA_035222895.1 Strongylocentrotus droebachiensis
GTACCTGGTCCTGGACCATCTCTAGGCCACTCCATCTCCAATCTAGCCCTGGTCTATGTGAGACTGAATGCTGAGAGCTGTACTGCTCTGGCTGACTGTGTAGTCAGATCCACATCCTTGCAGTCATTGGCTTTGATACAGTGTGGTAGGTAGGTCTACTCTTAACCTTTCATCTTCGCATGTGTGTTCATCTGGGACTCATTTCACAAAGCCTTTTTTTCAATGACAAATGACAAAAATCAATGACAAATCTGGTGTTTACCAATCAGAAGCAAGGATTTCCGTAGCTTATAAGAAAAACCGTCATTTGTCACCGATGACAATTTTTGTGAAACGCCCCCCAGTTCTATAGATAACTCAATGTTTCAAATAGTTGTTCTGCCGTGTTACTGTAATGCTCAGAGTGAATGTTAGTTTACATTGGCACTACATTACATTACATTACTTTCAATTCCAATTTAGTACACAATGTTGTACAGGTCTAAGCCTGTTCATCGATCCAGGTTTCTTCCATGATTACTGCTATTTGTGAAGGGAGGAGGTTGTGTGCTAAAATGAGACAACAGACAACACCTAGACCGGCTCATATCTAAAGGCTCGTTCAGAACCGCCACCATGAAAAAGGCCATGTTTATTTTTCATGTGAATCTCATTGAAACATGTACTGAAGGAACCTGTCTACAAAGACCGCTTTTGTGCTTCCTTTGGACGGTCGCTGTAGACAGGTTTGACTGTATTTGGAAGATTTGCTAACTTCACCCTTTTTTCTCTGTTCCTTCTTGACAGTGATGCCAGCCTGTGGTTGGTGTGAGGTCATGTCTGGGCTTGCCTTGAGGGCACAGAAGGGACTTGTACTTCAAGAACTGGCTCTAACATTTAGCCAAACTTATAGAACCACACCCAAGTCTATGTTTGGCCAGTACTGCGCACACAAACTCAATGAGATGCTGGAGGCTTATCACATGTAAGAATGCCCTCTTGTCTCTCAACAGTCATGATTTGTGTCTTTTGTAATACCATTGTCAGAACTCATTAAGGAGGTTAAATTCAATCCATGATATATATCTTGGTCTAAACCACTATGGACTTTTGACATTCTGAGAAACTGGTCAAGCATGATAATCGCTAAATTGTGAACATCACATTTAAAATCAACCTCATTTTCTCACAATTTTTTTTTTTTTTTTTCACAGAGGAAATCACAAGATGAAGAGTCTGAAGTTAGAGCTCCTTCTAAGCCATAAATGCCAAGCTGCTGAAAACTGTAAGTAAATATAGGATGGACCATGACAGGTGAAAACCTTTAAATATATAATTAATGGTCTTCAATTGTAGAGGTGTCGTGGACGAGTGGATATGTCAACGGACTGTGGATCACAAGGTCCGCGGTTCAAGTCCCACCGCGGCACTAATGTCCTTTGGCAAGACATTGATCTACATTTGCCACTCTCCAGCAATGAAGGGGAAGTCCACCCTGAGAATGTGTGTGGCCAAGTAAAGGCAGAGTAAACCCATCCTCAGGGTGGACTCTCCCTTCAAATGTCTGGTTTTATAATTAGATTAAATTGACCAATATCTGTAAAGCGCTTTGAGAGGGCCTTCGGTCTTGAAAAGCGCTATATAAGAACTAGCTATTATTATTATTATTAATTGTAGTTAACCCATGAATTATGTTTTTAGGCATCCGCAACGAAGTAGCCTGAGGCATAATTACGCTTTCGCAGTCGAAGATCCATCTAGTTTGTGAATGGGATGTGTTAGAAAGTTCGTAAAAAAGTATGATTCAATATTTATTGGGTTGAAGGTGCTGGCTGGAATGCTCTGTAGGGAGTGGAGAATGTGCATTCATTGTGTTCTTGCAGGCCTGAAACCTATGAGCAGGGTAATAATATATCTGAAAAGTCCTTTGAGACATCATAGATGTATTACTATAAGTGTTATATAAACCCGGAATATTATTATTATTATCATTAAGGGTACTTTCACTTTTCTTAAATGCACAAAATAAACCTGACTTCAATTATGAACAACGTGCTGTCAGGTTTCTTAATATAGGGCCAGTGCTTGTCTCACATTATTTTTAAACCCTTACTGTACTTACTGTACTGGGAGGAGGGAGGGGGGCCTCTCAGCCCCCCTCCCCAGTCAGTGAGGTGCTCAAAAAAATAGCCCAGTACAGTAAGGGTTAAGATAGTAATGTATTTGTAGAGTTCTTTAAGTCCATAGTAATACCATCATTGCATTCCTTTTCATCGACGGCAGTTCCATAATGTACATGTACTTTTATCCTTTAGATTTTCCTCCTTTTCTTCATTAAAAAAAAAAAAAAAACACTTGTTTTTGTTTGTACCGGTATGGGTTTTTCTTTTCTTCTTTTTCTATTACATTATATGTTCATCTATTAATTTGATAGCTTGTTATTGGATTTCCGTTCATATACATGTATGTGTGTGTATATTTTGCAGCATATCTCCCCAAGTACCTGCCCAGCACATCTTGCCTGACCCTGAACTGCTGGGGTCGACCTTTGACCTTGGACCACTCCAACTCTCATCCTCTCCACCAGTTAGTCTTACCTGCAGACCTTGCCTCTGCCATTCAAAGCAGGGATTCAGCCCTCACTGACCTTCTCCTGGAGAACTCCTCACTTGACACCTTGGAGGTGGATACTCTCTTAGCTGCTGCAGCAAGTAAGCTAGAATTCACAGTAGATTAGATTAGATTTAGATTAGATTTTATTTATTTCCGTTTCAAAACAAACAAAATATAAACAGACATAATATAATACAGTCAAATATAATATAAACAAAGTAAATTCAGTATTATGTAGAACAAAATTTAGTTGATAAGAAATATTGGGAAAAAACAGTACTGAACAATAGAAAAAAATGACCTTGATGAAGTAATTCAAAATGGAGGGGCTTGCTAAAAAAGCAGAGCTTGTATGAGGCAAGCCCCTGACTTAGTTACATGGATACGCTTAAATAATTATGGTCGAAAGCTAATACCAGTAAAACACACTAAAAGGGAATACAAAAAAAAAAGAAAAAGTAAAAGTAAAAATAAAAGTAAGATAAATATAGTAACAGAGAGAGAGAGAGAGAGAAAGGGGAGAGAGCAAGAGAGAAATAGAGAGCGAGAGAAAGGCAGGAAGAAGGAGATGGGGACAGGAGGCAGGTACACCACCAGGTGTACCCTGGTATACCAGTATACCCTCCTCACCCCACCCCCCCCCCAGAAAAAAAGAATCCATCAAGGCGATGTGATTATAACTGCATGACATATAGAGATTTGTTATCCAATGTACACACAAATTGAGAATGATCCTATCTGTTTGGATTGAAATCAATAAAGTTTGAATTTAAAATTTGAATTTATAGATGCAATCTCTATATTATATGTCAGTCAATTTCTCTCAGGATATTTGGAGTAGTAACACTCTTCCCACAGGCTTGTTGTAGATACTTTTAAGTGTTATGAAAGTGATGGGTTGTATTGAGATCACTTAAAGCCACACTGTACTACTTGTAGCTACTTGCTCCCTCTATATAGAAAACAATGCCTAATCGGTGACCATTGGTCCCCCATGATCCTCTTTTTCTTACGTTAATTAAGAGCTGAGTTGATGAGATAACCAACTGTTCAGTGACTTTGCAGTGTGGTCTAATCCCTCTCATAAACTAATACAGATGGGCTTTAAGGTTACAATCTTATTGCTAATGAAACACTAAGTTGAATTAATTTTAAAGTGATGATTGTGTTGCATTGTGTTCAGTAAGAATATTTTTCCTGAAATCATCATGCATCTATGTGTGTGTGTGTTTATTTCTGATTTGCATTTTCTACCAAAGGATTTGGTCAGTTTAATTTTTTTTCCTAAAGTAGTATTCATCTACAAATTTATTTACATTTACTGACTTCTTTTTGTCATTGTGAGTTCAATTCAAAACTATTTACACAAAACAATAGTTAGACAGTTGGGAGCAAATTTAAAGCAGGTGTTTCGCTTTCTAGGGAAAATGTTATGTGCCTGTGGGAGAATGATATGTTGGACTGTTCTTTACTTTGTCTAGACTCTCCTATGCTAAAGAGGTTAAGCGTGAGGAGAAACAGGTATTCCACATCTCAGCCGAAGGGCCTACTAGCCTTACTTCAACACTCGGGAATACGCTCTCTTGATTTGTGTCAATGCAAGTTTTCAATTAAAGGTAAAGAATGTTATCAACCTGTACAAAACTCTACTTGTTATGTTTCTTCACTGTGATGTAAATTGATAATACAAAAGAATCAATTTAAAGCTAATCTTGGGCTCTGGTCTGGGAATCGTATTTTGAGAGAAAATTGCTATGATTTATCCTGGGTTGTTTATCCTGCAGTAGATTGGTGGTTTGAACCAGTGAAATAAAAACAAACGCACAAAAACTTACTTGCCATCATCTTTGATAAAAACCACAAATCCCGTTTGCACATAGTGATCCGTTTTAAGCACATGGTGTCAGACCTACTTACGTAGATTTCCTTATCTTTCTATAATAATATAATAATAATAAAAACGTTAATTATAAAGCGCTAACCACCGAAGTCTCTAAGCGCTAAAGTCTCTTAGCGTTTCTATGCTCGTTACTCAGCCACTATACATTTTCTCCAAAAATGTTTTTCTTTGCAGAGTGTGACACAGAATTTCAGGATGGTCTAGTGGATGCACTGATTAACAACTGTAGTCTTCAACACCTTAATCTCTCAGATCGTATACTAGGTCAGTATTACATGTACATGTTACCTGTTTCTCATCTATATATTACAGCTCGACTCTAATTATATAATAACAATAATAACATTTATCATGAGCACATATCCACCCCTAGGGATGCTCAAGGCGCCTCAACAATTTTGGATATTATTACCCAGCTTTAGCTGTGCTGCCATTACGGCGCTTCAGCATCTCAAGGAATTAATTCCTGCCAGGTACCCATTTTAATACATCACCTGGATTGAGTGTGGCAAATGTAGATCAATGTCTTGCCAAAGGACATTAGTGCCGCAGTGGGACACAAAACATTTAAACATCACCTCCAAAATGTACATACAATACTTTTAAATGGATTATGATCGTTTCTAAAAAGACTGATAGGTGCACAATTGTCATTCCTGAGCTGAGATCTAGTGGGAGGGGGAGGGGAGCTATCAATGTGTTATACAGTCTCAACAACAAACAGGCCATCATGATGAAGTACTATGGATTTTGTTGTTGTTTTGTTTTGTGTGCATGTGTCAGGTTTTTTTATCAACTCCTCTTCCATTCCTTCAGAAAATGCCAAAGATATACAGAACATGTCCTTGCGAGACATGCAGGATCGTGCTCTGTTTCTTTGAAGCGTGTAGTAAAGCCATGTAATGATTCTTGTTTAAATTTTTTTCTGTAGATGATGAAGATCTGGCTATTCTAAGCAGAGCATTTGCTGTCTCAAAGCGCACAAAGCAACAGCCTGGATACTGCCTTAATATCTGGTAAGAGGACTATCATCATATACCCATCTCTGCTAATAACTTCTTGAACGTTCGAAGTCTAAAGTCTTCTTACAGTACATCCTTGCCTTCAGTTCAATGTCTTGAACAGTTTTTCATATCTTGTTAAATATCACTAGCCGGAATGTGCAATAAAGTTTTTGGGAGAGTAGTTCTAAACTAAAACTTTGTGTTGTACCATTTTTAACACCTTTTACATTCAGACCTACTATATTGTGTTACTCAGTATGGGAGCCTATTTACATACAAGGTATGCTTTTTATTTAGGCTCCCCACATTTTACATTGTTCTACCTTGCCCGTTATATCTACATATTTCGAAATTTCGTACTTATTTTCCGTACATTATATTTGATTTGAAATCTTTAATTTTTTTAATTTTTTCTTCTCGTGTGAAATCTACTCTTATAATAATATATGCCTGTATACAAAAAAATTAAAAAGAATATATACCGGTACTGTTTTTCTATGTAAAATGTGGAATAACTAAAACTTCACAAACTTCACAAATGATTGTACTGGTTATGGTAAATGGATCTCAGCTCTAATAATAATAATAATAATAATAAATATTCATAACAGAGTACAACAAAATGGTCATTCTCCCTGGTATAACATTTCTTCTGTATTCTTTCTATTTTGTTCCAAACAGTCTTTCTCCCTTTTCATCGAGGGCCCTTATGCAATTTGGTGAGATGCTTTCCAAGGATGTTGATGGTTGTCATAGTAAAAAGAGAGTACATTCCCTGGATCATTTGAGTCTTGACTGGAGGTGTGTTAACATGATACGGACATTGAAGACCATCATTCCTCGTGTGACGTGTCCTCACAGACTGTCCTGAAACCATGCCATGGTTGGACAATCATCACTGAAGTCACATGCCCCAGTGTCTTTCATCGTTGGAATGGATGCCTGCGAGGCTGTATGATAGAGGTGGTTACTTTACCTGACTGCTAAGAAAGCAATAAATGCTTGTTAGTAAGCAACCAGAGGACCGACAGCTTTAGGTCCTCTCCGAGGGACCTGGTAATGAGGATTAATGCCTTACCAAAGGACACTAGCACATCGTCTTGGTTTCGAACCCGGGTCACCGGATTACGAGACCACTGCTCTACCGACTGAGCTATCGCGCCTCTTGACATCACAGATCTTTCCTGTAGGCATTGTGCTCATACATATGATGACAACTTTAATGTTACCTGGAGGGTGTTTCACAAAGCCTTTTTTCAATGAAAAATGACAAATATCAGTGACAAATCTGCTGATAACCAATCAGAAGCAAGGATTTCAGTAGCTTATAACAAAAACTGTAATTGGCCACTGATGACAAGTTTTGTGAAACGGGACCAGGTTGGCAGATCATCCCTCAAGTCCCATGACCCGGTGTCTTTCATTCCAGGAATGTCAACCCTGCATGATGATGTCAAAGACAATCATTTTATATCTGATGTATTCTCAAAGACTTAAGTTTAATGTGATGGCTTATTTTAATGTTGCAAGGCTGGATAACTCTTTTAATAGGCCATTATTCTTTGTGCTCAGTGGTATCCTCAATAAAACAAAATTAGACAACCACAATTCAGGGTCCATATCCGTTAAGCCTCGTTCAGATAGGACGCGGCAAAGTCGTGGAGGTTTTTCTATAATGAAATCAGGTAGTTCTGTATCTTCTGACATTGTGCTCAGTAAATAGTGCTCACCTGTTGCACGCAGTTGCCATTCATTTACATATTATTTATGAAATTGTTTTTGTTTGCGGTTCACCATAGCCTATAGCCTTTAGTCTTTGAGTGTAGAGTACGAACAATGCATTGGATGATATGAAAGGAAACCGATCACTGAAAAATACAATTGTAATGCTTTTAAAGACATCAAATCACCCCAATTTAGACATTCAACTGGTTAAGGTTTAAAAATATAGGGAAAATTATTTCTTATCAAGACTTGAATGGAATTAAATTTTCTTTTACTTCTGTGTCTATGCATGCATGTCATCTAGTCTTACAAGATACAAGATATTTTATTTGGTCTTTGCAAACAAGTTACATAGAAATGTGGTTTCCACTGGCATTACAGTAATATTCAAGAAAATATATAGTTACAAGAAATCAATACATAGTTTATAGAAATAGATGAAGTAAGGAACAAATACATGCAAAAGATAATGAAGAGAGAAAAATGGACAATGGTACTTCAAATCATGAGTTTTAAAATTAGGTTTTACCTATATTAAATGTATTCAGAGTTTATGTAAACTTACCATAAATGTAATTCTTTGCAGAGTAATATTTGGAGATGATATGTGATTTATATATTATACTAGGCTAGCATGGAACCCCTTAATTTCCAGAGCAGAATGTATCTTAAAGTTCAGTCAAACCTGGGGGGTGTTCATTAAAGCTGTAAGTAAAGTTATGAATGACTTTACAAATGATATGAATACGAAGAGCCAAATGGGATGCCCAAGTTTTTCCTGACATTTTAACAAAGTGCGACTGTATCTCCCATAATTTCAAATAAATTGTAGCCCAAAACACAATTTGCATTAATTAAACTGTTTTGTTAATAATGATAAAGTTAATCTACATCAGCATATTTCAACTTTATTTCAACTTTAGCTTATGCAATTAAAAGGATTTGAGAATCCCAATTAGCTCTTCATATTCAAGTCATTCGTAAATTTTGTTTCAGAATCTGAGGCAATGTTACCGAGTCACTTTAATGCCACAAAAGCTCTTTGTTCTCTGGAATTAATTGCTTCTTCTCAAAAGACCATCTATTATTTTATTGAGCACGTCTATAAAAAAAGAAAAGTGTATTGATTTTATTGGGAGTTATTTCAATTTGCAAAGAAATTCAGCTCACACCCAGTAAGTAGAGATTGCATACTTGATATTTTTTATCTGGGTGTAAGCCGAAATTTCTTTACCAGAAAAGTGTGGTTTGAGGATTATTCCTTTGTAGACAGTATGTGAACTGATCAAGCAAATGTGACAGTATAAATTGTAATGTTCATGTTAAAATGTTCATTGGTGTGGAATAATGACTTAAAGATCATTTCAGTGTTAAAGCCCCTCTAAAGTGTTGGGAGCCCCAACAATTTGACAGCAAAATTTCACTTAAATTGTATCATAATGTGAAAGAGGATGTCATTTAAGACACATTTCTGCAAGGATTTTCAAAACAAATGTGTTTGAAGTCAAATATTGATGAAAAAATATTTTCTGAGAACAACAGAAAACCCAAATTATGTAATCTTTTATCAATATTTGTCTTCAAACACATATTTTTTTTCTTGGGGGGGGGGGGATCTTTGCAGATGGACTGTCTTAAATGACATCCTCTTTCACATTATGATTCAATTTAAGTGGAATTTCGCCATCAAATTTTTGGCAAATTTAAGGCTCCCAGCACTTTAGAGGGACTTTAAAGACAGAAAACAAATAAAAGTGAATAATTTCCCCCCAAAGTTTACCAAGTAGGAGCATTTCTAAGAGATATGTTAGCAGTAGTACTATCCTCGTTAGCATTACCATAATCATCATTGCTAGAATTATTAAATCATTATTGATATCAGATTTGTCAATAATGTTATTGGCAAATATTATAGAGCTTTGTGGCTTCACTACAATGTGAGATCCTTGGGAAAATACAACTAAATTTAAAAAACTAAAATTTGTAGTTTTGTAATTTTTGTAACTAGGTGAAAAGATGATTTGTCTCGATTTATGTGTCTTGAGATGTGAGATATTGAAGCCAACATCTAAAAGTATTCAACAAAGAACATAATTCAGCCAGTCCCCAATCACTCTAGAGTCATGAAAAACACACAAAAACAGTTAATTTAAAGGAGTATAAATAATCTAGTTGATAACTGTATATGGTTTGATGATGAGAATACTATGACCATCCACCTTTGAAGATAAAAAAAAGACAAGTCTGTATGTAACAGCGCACGCTCTCTCTCTCTCTCTCTCTCCCCTTCTCTCTCTCTCTCTCTCTGCCCTCCCCTTCTCTCTCTCTCTCTCTCTCTCCCCTCCCCTTCTCTCTCTCTCTCTCTCTCTCTCTCACTCTCTCCCCTCCCCTTCTCTCTCTCTTTCTCTTTTCTAGAAATCGATAATCATGTTGATCAACCGAAAACATTGAGGTGCAAGAATGGACTAGTTTTATAATTATAATATATCCACTTGATATCGAATTCTCAAGGCGTACTTGTATATATTTATATATTCATTTTAATTAAATGAAGAAAAGTTCAATTTTATTGATCATGCATATAAATAACATGGCATAAAAATCAAGAAACAAAAGACATTAAAGGGATTGGGTAACTTTGGCTCAGATTATGAAACAAAATCCTGGATTTGGCTCATGCTACAATGATAATTATAAACCTTTAGGTCAGTCAGGAACCCCATGACTTTTACAAGCCGATCGCCTGTCTGATTATCAAGACATTTATGATTGGAAATCGAAACAAAATTTGGGGTTTTCCGAACGGTTTTCATAACACTACAGTCTATTGGGGAAACGGGTATGGTAAAACCGGTCACTCAAATATTTTTACTTTTTGGAGGCACTTCTTGATCATTTTGAAGCACAATGTTTTAAGGGCTTCAATATTACACCATATCACAGACAGACACTGATAACACGTAGGGCCGTGCATCTCAGATTTAACATTGTTAAACGCTGCATTTAATATTGTTGGACAGGCCTTCTAAATTCATGACTTTATTTGCGTTCAAAGGTGTTTCATAGTTAAATTAAAGATTTCACACCATTTTATCATATTTGCCTAAGAATTATGTAAGCGAATCATTATCTGTAATATCTTAACACACCACTGTCAGAAATATGCTTAAGTTGATTAATATAATTTGAGAGGATAATAATAATGGAACAGACAAGACTTATTAGTTATTTTCTTTTTCGCTCAATCATCAGTACTCATTTATTGTGCACAGAAAGATCTTTACTGTAAGTTCTGAGAAACGATGACGTAATTATAAGTCTAAGATAATGCTACATTTTTAATGTATCCAATCTCCGTTTGATAAGGACAATTTTCTGGGATGATGATCATGATGAAGACCTGCTCGCTAGCCATTTATAAATTCAACAAACACCCGAACCCTTGCCTGATCAGCATCTACATCCGTTGATACACGACATCCTACTGTATCATGACGTCAGAACTGTGACGTCAGAACATTTTGGTGGTTGGTTTGTTCTGTGTGCTGGAGTAAGGAGGTGTAGAGGTTTCTCGAAGGCGAGATCACGTGAATCAGAGCTTTCTTAAGGCATTACGTTATTCTTGGCGTTTGTGAAAAATGCATGACCGCATCCTTATCATCACCATCATCATCACCATCATTCTCATCCTCATCGCCATCATGATCATCACCATCATTATCATTCTCATTATCACCATCATCATCATCATCATCATCATCAGCATCAGCATCATCACCACCATCATCATCATCATCACCATCATCATCTGCATCTTCACGGCACAATCACAACTACTACTTTCATCACCACCATAATTAGCCTATCATCATCCTCATCATCACCATTATCATCATAAATATCATCACCCTAATCATCATCACCATCATTATCATCACCACTCTCATCTTCATCACCACGACACAATCACAACTACTACCTTCAACACCACCATAGCTAGCATCACCATTATCATCACCATCATAATCAATATCATCACCACCATCATCCTCATCATCACAATCATCCTCACCATCATCGTCATGTACAACCTATCTATTTTTATCCTATCATCATTGATCATAATTATTCCCACAATCACCATAGTCATCATCATCATCATCATCGCAACCATCATTAGCCTACAGCATCATCCTCATCTGAAATCTAGTCATTACCACGGTATCCTACTGGTTGAAGGGCTCTCAGTATTAACACTAATCAGGCTACCCTAGGTAAACATCTTATAATATTATCATTATTACTATAACACCTATAGCATCATTATCATGATTACCATCATCACCATCATTTTAACCATAACTTATTACTTTACACGTGTGACAGAAAAATACATTAATCATGATTTGTTAAGCAAATTAATACAATGCACATCATTTTTGTGATTTCTATTTTCCTTTTGCCATTATTAACCAATAGATTATTTTGTCTGATCCTGTTACAATTACATTCACGTTTTAGCAATAGATTGATAGATTGATATTGATTATATGATTACTAACCAAGAAACAATATACATATTTGGTATATATATATATGTGTACGAGCCTGTGTCACTTTAAATGTTACTCTTGAATACACTTCAAATGATCTATGTGATGGAGTTAATACAATTGAGAATAGAATATACCTAATTGGTAAGATCGATATATATTGATATTGATGTTTTCTTTGTAAATATGAATTTTTGTGTCGAATATGATGTATAGGAACTAACTATGTAAGTTTTCTTTGAAGCCGTTTGTAAGACAAAAATTTATACTGATTTATAATGTCATCACATTTGCAGTGAGCGTTACATATGATGATTGTAATTTGTACTATGATTATAATTTGTTTCAAGAGAGAAAAGAATAAAAACTGACCATAAAAAAAAAAAAAATTACCTAATTGGTAATATCGATATTGCCAATATCGATTATGAAGTATCAATCAGTTTATCACTGGTTCTTCTACATGCATACTTTATTGCCACATACTGGATATGAAAGAGTATGCGGCAGGTCTGCAGCAGGTCTATATAAGATATGAATATTCATGATGAAGAGTCTGCGGCAGGTCTGCAGCAAGTCTGCGGCAGACCTGCCGCAGACTCTTCATCATACTGAAAGAGTATGCGACAAGTCTGCGGCAAGTCTGCGGCAGACCTGCCGCAGACTCTTCATCATACTGAAAGAGTATGCGACAAGTCTGCAGCAGACCTGCCGCAGACTCTTCATCATACTGAAAGAGTATGCGGCAAGTCTGCGGCAAGTCTACGGCAGACCTGCCGCAGACTCTTCATCATACTGAAAGAGTATGCGGCAAGTCTGCGGCAAGTCTACTGCAGACCTGCCGCAGACTCTTCATCATACTGAAAGAGTATGCGGCAAGTCTGCGGCAAGTCTGCGGCAAGTCTGCGGCAAAACTAATTTGCATGTGAAAAAGATGACTGTCTGCGGCAGGTCCGCTGCAGATCTGCGGCAAGTCTGCCGCAGGAGTATGCGGCAGGTTCATTTCTTTCCTATGGGTAACCATGACCATCATCATCTACAACCATTACCATCATCACCATAAACCAAACGTTACCATCATTATTGATCACTTGCAGGACTCCGATGCAATTCCTATATTTCAAATGTAATCAAAATAAACAATGAACATTTGGGAAAATTTCAACTTCCCTAAACCCTCAACCCCTCTCCCTTAGAATGCAACACAACAAAAGAACCAACCTTGAAATGAATAAAATTTGCAATAATAATTTAATAATATTCGTCACCTAGAATACCATGAGAGATTGAAAGCCCTCGGGTTAGAGACACTCATTTACCGAAGACAGAGAGCTGAGCTGATTCAAATCTTTAAGATTACGAAAGGAATTGACCGGGTGGATATCAATAAATTGTTTCAACTAGTCCACGAATCCAGAACCAGAGGCCACACTTTGAAAGTAAGGAAGCCAAAGTGTAAATCTGTGCTTCGTCAAAATTCCTTCTCTGTGCGAAGTTGCAACAACTGGAATTCCTTACCAGACTCAGCAGTCAGAGCAACAACTGTAAACCAGTTCAAATCCATCCTTGGGAAATATTGGTACAGCCACCCCCTTAAGTACAGTCCATACCAGAGAGATAGCATTACCTGGAGGGGCAAATAAGTTTATCTTTACGCTTCAACATCAAAGTAAACATCAAAGTAAACAAGTAAATAATAAATAAACCATTTATTGAAAATAAATGTTGATGGTTACAACACATACATACATGCAAACATGTCTCATTTGAAAGAATGATACCTTCATTAAGTATGATATATATGTAAACAAATCATTACAAAATAATTTGGAATACGAAGTATACCGAGCAATACATCCAATTGCAATAGTCAACAACTGTTTAAGACATCTCAAAAAATACTTCTCATCCAGATATATAGAACTGTAACTCGATTGTTTAGAGCTCCCTTATTTTTATTCTCTAGCATATACCATCTTACATATTTTTGTAATTGTAAATAATTTAATTTAAAAGAATGACTTGTATTAACCTGCAACACATGTATTTTGTTTTTAAAGAGGACTTACTTGACAAGGCCTTTTAGAGTTTGATATTCTTCTTATTTTCAACTTAGTTAAGAATTCATTATTATTATGTGACATACCCACCCAGTTATGCACCAGGTGTTACAGCCACCAATGTATTCAGAGACACATGCCCACCTAGAGACAGACTATTCGATGTATTCAGTGTTACAGCTAGTGATGTACTAGCGAACACATCCACTGTAGAGCCCAGTGTCATTTTAATTTGCCGAGTTATTCTCCCTTAACTCTATACTATACAAACTGTGATTCAGTCATCAATAAAAGGGATGAACTTGTAACACAACTTGGGTTGTCCAAGCCAGATTTTTTTTTTCTTCAATCATTTATTTCGGTTTATTGAGTAAAAATTCCATATTAAAACAGTCAGGAGACTGATACAAACGAAGAGTACCAAGTTCAAAGAAATAAAGAAAAAATACAAATACATCAATATATGGAAACAATCATAAATTGATTCAAAGAACAAATTAACAATAAGAATAATGGAAACTTCAACATATTGCGATTCATACATAAAATAAATAGAATTAACATACATGGATGAGTGGGAAAAAAAAAAGATACAAAAGAGAGAATGGACAAAGCATTTCATTTCCTTTTCTCGTAACATTTAGATGTTTTAGCCTTCACAGCTAGAGAGAGGTTTATCCACAGAACAGGAAGACAGTCCAATGGGAATCCCTCTAGAGGGGAAACAATACAATGGGAATCCCTCTAGAGGGGAAACAATACAATGGGAATCCCTCTAGAGGGGAAACAATTTGTCATTGACTGAAGAAGCAGGGGGGGGGGGGCATCTTTGCACCACATAATTCCTATTTAATTTACAACATAAATTCCAATTTACAACACATAAAATAAATCGAATTTACATACATCGATGAGTGGGGGAAAAAAAGAAGATAAAAAAGAGAGAATGGACAAAGCATTTCATTTCCTTTTCTCGTAACATTTAGATGTTTTAGCCTTCACAGAGAGAGGTTTATCCACAGAACAGGAAGACAGTCCAATGGGAATCCCTCTAGAGGGGAAACAATACAATGGGAATCCCTCTAGAGGGGAAACAATTTGTCATTGACTGAAGAAGCAGGGGGGGGGGGGGCATCTTTGCACCACATAATTCCTATTTAATTTACAACATAAATTCCAATTTACAACACATAAAATAAATCGAATTTACATACATGGATGAGTGGGGGAAAAAAAAAAGATAAAAAAGAGAGAATGGACAAAGTATTTCATTTCCTTTTCTCGTAACATTTAGAGGTTTTAGCCTTCACAGAGAGAGGTTTATCCACAGAACAGGAAGACAGATATTCAACCAAATGAGTCGGAATTGCAAGGAAACCAACTGTTCCTTTCTAATGAAGGTCTGACGTCAAAGAGAGGAGTTGCAATTTACACAAATGATTCTCTTCTTGTACTAGGGTGGAATTAGATGAAGGAGAGTTTGGAAAATCAGTATAGATAAACATAGAGATAGACCACAAAGTACTACTTTTCGAAGTATATATCTCCTTCTAGTTCTTCAGACAACAATGATGAGCTTTGTAAACTAATTGAGAAGGCTTGTCGAAGGGCACTTATATATGCATGACCACTTATTAATAGTTGGAGACTTCAACTACAGATATCAACTGGGAGATGAATACTACTTAATTTCGTCCATTTCATTTCATTTATTTACTATGTCCATAATTGCTCATATTTTCATTTACAATCTTGCTTCACAGTAATTTCACAAGTAAAACAGATAATTGACAATCTTAAGTACTTAATTAAATACATGTGAATCATGTTTTTTTCCTCAAAATAAACACATACCAAATGTTCTGAATTTTGTTCAACCTCGTTTATAATTTAGTCAATTGAGGCCAAAGAAAATGCTGAGGAATTGCCTGTAAGGGATTACTATCAAGGCAATTATGATAAAATTAGGAAAGTTATTGGAAAAACTGATTGGGAAAGAAGAGTTTTCTGCTATTTTTGGAATTGAGACATGACAGTATATATGGAAGCAATGTTGCTGGAATGTATCAAGGAATTTGTATCAATTATAAAGTTAAATATGTACTGACTAAAAGGAATGCATGTATGTAGTAATCTAAATGTAAACCTTATATTGAGCAAAGTTATTGGAAAGCCTGATTGGGAAAGAGGGTTATCTGCTATTTCTGGAGTTGAGGCATGGCATGTATCAAGGAATTTGTACCACTTCGGAAAAGGCGAGGTCATACATGTAGTAGACGGAAGTGGATGAATCCTAGATCATTAGACGCAGTGAAACTTAAAACATAAATTTTGGAACAGATATCAAAAGAGTAGATCTGAGGAAAACTGGAAGTTATTCGTCATACATTGGAATAGGGTCACGTCAGAAGTTATAAATGCAAAGGCTGAATTTGAAAACCATATTGCAGAGGAACTAAATGGCAATGCCAAGAGTTTTTGATAAATATGTAAGAGCAAAACGAAATCTAGAGACGGTTTTTCCTGATCTCATAGCAGAAGATGGTACTTTAGCCAAGACTGATGAGGAGATCGAAGGCAAATACCTTTAACGCTTTCCTTGGAATTGTATTTATTTACAGTAGAAATACAATCTCTATTGCCAAGCATTCAACAGAGGACTGAGGTGGAGTTAAAGTAATGGAAAGTTTTGAATGCAATAAAATAGAAATGAAATATGAATATGCATCAGAAATCATAGGAAGTCTGACTTGATCAATAGATTTATTGCCTAATGATTCATCATTACTTTGTGTCGATGCATAGGATGCTTATTTCTACAATGTTTGCAAAATTTGTAATATAAAATATGTATCAATAAAAAGTATGGAAAGAAGAAATTGAAGTTGACTTAATAATTCAGTTCTTAAATTTCACCTTTCATTAACTTCTAATAAGCAAATGTATAATTCTTTTAAACATGTAAGACCGAAGATTTTTAATAATTTAAATACAATCATTCGTCCATGTTCAACAGGCTCCTCTTACTTAAAAGTCACTTTATTCATAAATATACTCCTTGATTTCCATATATCTTTTTCATAAGTTTACCTCATATATGTACACTGTACATGTAATCTCTCTTTCTCCTTCCCTTCTCTTGGCCGAGTGTGTGTGTTTTGGATGTGACCGCTTGTGATTATTATTAATGTTTTACTTATAATTTGCTAATTTTGTCAAAGGGGCACCAGTCCACAAGATCCTGATCTTTTTTGGTTGCCCCTAACGATATGTTAATTTTACACATGTATATGATTATGACAATATGTTTTATTGCATTGTACTATTTTCTTTTATATCGTTAAATAAAGATGAATTGAAAATTAATAGTGTGTCAAATTTTACTATTTCAGGATTTATAGTGCAAAAGTCTATGGACTATAATCAATGTTCCTGATCCTTTCAAAATGGCCGACTCAAAGCCTCTAAAACTCAAACGCCGTGGAAAGAAAGGACGCTTCACCAGATGCAAACAGGCCAGATGGTAAAGTCAAGAAGCGTTTGAGCATGCAGTCAGCATTTGACCAGGTATAATGGAATACTATGCCTAACAAGATAACCGGCCGCCACATGTGGACATCAACGTCGGCCCCTTGGCGCTGGTTGCCCAAAGGTGCGTCTGTAAGACGATCGGTCTGGGGAGAGGAGCACGAGGAAGACTCGTCATCTCTCGTGTGCGCTACCAGCATCGAGATCTTTACACGGCGGAAGACGAGACACCTCTCCCGTGTGTGCTACCAGCATCGAGATCTTTACACGGCGGAAGACGAGACACCTCTCCCGTGTGTGCTACCAGCATCGAGATCTTTACACAGCGGAAGACGAGACACCTCTCGTGTGTGCTACCAGCATCGAGATCTTTACACGGCGGAAGACGAGACACCTCTCCCGTGTGTGCTACCAGCATCAAGATCTTTACACGGCGGAAGACGAGACACCTCTCCCGTGTGTGCTACCAGCATCGAGATCTTTACACGGCGGAAAACGAGACTCCTCTTTCGTGTGTGCTACCAGCATTGAGATCTTTACACGGCGGAAGACGAGACACGTACCTCTCCCGTGTGCTACCAGCATCGAGATCTTTACACGGCGGAAGACGAGACACCTCTCCCATGTGTGCTACCAGCATCGAGATCTTTACACGGCGGAAGACGAGACACCTCTCCCGTGTGTGCTACCAGCATCAAGATCTTTACACGGCGGAAGACGAGACACCTCTCCCGTGTGTGCTACCAGCATCGAGATCTTTACACGGCGGAAGACGAGACACCTCTCGTGTGTGCTACCAGCATCGAGATCTTTACACGGCGGAAGACGAGACACCTCTCCCGTGTGTGCTACCAGCATCGAGATCTTTACACGGCGGAAGACGAGACACCTCTCCCGTGTGTGCTACCAGCATCAAGATCTTTACACGGCGGAAGACGAGACACCTCTCGTGTGCTACCAGCATCGAGATATTTACACGGCGGAAGACGAGACACCTCTCCCGTGTGTGCTACCAGCATCGAGATCTTTACACGGCGGAAGACGAGACACCTCTCCCGTGTGTGCTACCAGCATCGAGATCTTTACACGGCGGAAGACGAGACACCTCTCCCGTGTGTGCTACCAGCATCGATCTTTACACGGCGGAAGACGAGACACCTCTCCCGTGTGTGCTACCAGCATCGAGATCTTTACACGGCGGAAGACGAGACACCTATCCCGTGTGTGCTACCAGCATCGAGATCTTTACACGGCGGAAGACGAGACACCTCTCCCGTGTGTGCTACCAGCATCGATCTTTACACGGCGGAAGACGAGACACCTCTCCCGTGTGTGCTACCAGCATCGAGATCTTTACACGGCGGAAGACGAGACACCTATCCCGTGTGTGCTACCAGCATCGAGATCTTTACACGGCGGAAGACGAGACACCTCTCCCATGTGTGCTACCAGCATCGAGATCTTTACACGGCGGAAGACGAGACACCTCTCCCGTGTGCTACCAGCATCGAGATCTTTACACGGCGGAAGACGAGACACCTCTCCCATGTGTGCTACCAGCATCGAGATCTTTACACGGCGGAAGACGAGACAACTCTCCCGTGGTGCTACCAGCATCGAGATCTTTACACGGCGGAAGACGAGACACCTCTCGTGTGCTACCAGCATCGAGATATTTACACGGCGGAAGACGAGACACCTCTCCCGTGTGTGCTACCAGCATCGAGATCTTTACTCGGCGGAAGACGAGACACCTCTCCCGTGTGCTACCAGCATCGAGATCTTTACACGGCGGAAGACGAGACACCTCTCCCGTGTGTGCTACCAGCATCGAGATCTTTACACGGCGGAAGACGAGACACCTCTCGTGTGTGCTACCAGCATCGAGATCTTTACACGGCGGAAGACGAGACACCTCTCGTGTGTGCTACCAGCATCGAGATCTTTACACGGCGGAAGACGAGACACCTCTCCCGTGTGTGCTACCAGCATCGAAATCTTTACACGGCGGAAGACGAGACACCTCTCGTGTGTGCTACCAGCATCGAGATCTTTACACGGCGGAAGACGAGACACCTCTCCCGTGTGTGCTACCAGCATCGAGATCTTTACACGGCGGAAGACGAGACACCTCTCGTGTGTGCTACCAGCATCGCGATCTTTACACAGCAGAAGAGTGAGTACTCAAACAATAGCGTCAGGCAAAACCATATAACCCAATAGGGGGTTTGAGAGATACAAGATTTTAAAGTAGTCAACAGATCTTGCATGTTGGGCTGTGAGCACTGTAGTGCACAGGTGCCTCTGCAAGACGAGGTCTAGGGAGAGATGTAAGAGGAAGAAATCATATTTATGCGATAGTGTATGTTATTGTATTTAAATGTTTTTTATGATGAATGAAATAAGTGTACCATGGACAATCATGCAGAACAAGACAACCCTCTGCCGCAGGTTCAAGTCAACGTGGGGCCGTGGTTTTTCTCTTCTTCTTGCAGTGCATGTACAATAATTTGCCCAAGAGGAAAACTGCCCGCCCGCCCTGGACGAAAAACGTGAGGCCGTTTGTATTTCTACTTTATGGAGTATCCAGCAGAGAACAACGGGCCGCCGCAGGTCAATGTGAACGTGGGGCCGTGGGCGCTGGTAGCGCACAGGTGCCTGTGTGGAACGAGGTCCGAGGAGAGGTGTAAGAGGAAGAAGAGACACCTCTCTCGTGTGTGCTAATAATTAGGAATTTCCTTTCTAGCTATCTCCTCATTCTCATAAATACTAATTTTTCCATATATTTTGTCCAGATTACCTTTAAGATGTATATTGTATTGTATGATTATCTTTGTAATGTATGTTATTTTTTACTTTATATCTATGTGATATTATATGTTATTGTATTCAAATGTGTTTTTTTATGATGAATGGACAATCATGCAGAACAAGACCACATATCAAACAACCATTTAGCAAACTAATTAAAAACTGTTCAAAGAATTATTAAAGAGCAATTGATTTTTTAAAGTCCCATGTATTACATTTACTAGAAACATGTCACAAGTGTATAAATCGCCTACTCCCACGCTGCCAGGCTATGACGCTTAAAGGGCTACAGTGCTCAAGGAATGCAACAAAACAGTTTGTTTTGCATTATTTTACGCAACACTATAAGTATTGTAACGATCAGCTCTGCGGTCGTGACGTGAATAAATGAATCATCGATTGTTTTGGAGCAAACCCCCCCCCCCCCCCACCCAACGGAAACGAAATGTTGATCGGTCAAATTTTCAAATGTCGGGACCAAAAAAAATTAAAAAATGTATATGAACTGAACTGAACTGTACTGCATTTGTCTACAGAAATGTAATCACAATCAATTATGATGACTTGCAAGATTTTTATAATGTGATTATTGTACTTATGATGCTTTTGTTTTATCTTCTGTACAACACAGGGGTTTCCGTTTTTTATTCATTAAAAACGAATAAACTTCATTCAACTTCAACACGGCGTCCCATACTTCATTTTCGTTTGGCTATGATTTAAACCGTGGAACACGCGTCCCAGTTTCATTCAGCTCAGTTTACCACTATTATACACAGGACGTGATATTCTTCCAAACCCTAATATTATAAGATTGTATATTGAATTTAAAAAATAAAAAAAAATAGATAAGACTGGTTTCAACATGGCTCTATTTAGCCGAGACTAACACTATATTTTTCTTTACATTTGACGTTACTCTTTTCCAAATCCACATTAAATGTAATCATAGATAACGTTATTATACGCCTTACATCGGACGATACCTTGATTATAAGGTAGTTATATCAGACATTCAATACAGTTAAACTATTTAAATAGTCTGACATAAGCATTCCTTCTCCAACATTACTCTCTGAACGTTCGCCAACTCAATGTATGCCTACTGTTTTTATGTTGTATTTGTGTAACTCATATACTATTACAATATTTTTTCCCTCAAAATTACTAAATATTACCCTTAATACAAGGCTAATATTCAAATGTATGCCATACCACAGAATTTCGAATTCCAAAAATAAAACGCATTTAAGCTGGCATGAATAGTCATTTCTGACTGCGATGCCAACAATATTAAATACAAACAAAGAATATAAATGTATGTGGACCTCATTTAGTTACTGTACCTGTGTATGATACAGGTTATAAATCTACATAATGGAAGACTTTACTGAATAGTCATATCAGCCAGTCTGATGTTCATATTGCTATTTCAGTTCATACAAATATTTAAAAGAAAAGCATTGTGTGGATTTAAAAAAATTCAACAAACCCACAGCAGAGGTAGAGTAACGGCACCCAGAGAAAATCGAATAAGTTATGTGGGTAGAATGGGGTCAAGGGGAGGAGTCAAAAGAGAGAGTTACGTCTAGGGTAGAATCCTTGATGATGGTAGGGTTATCAAAGTGTGCATAAACCATGTATTTCAGCTTGGATACAGTCTCTGCTTTGGTCTCCTCACACCCACATAGACTGGTACTGATAGACTCGAGCATCTACATGGAGAGAGACAGAGACAGAGAGAGAGAGAGAGAGAGAGAGAGAGAGACAGACAGAGGGAGAGAGAGAGAGAAATAGACAGAGAGAGGGTGACATAAAGAGAAAGAGAGATAAAGACAAATACAGAGAGACCAAAAGAAAGAAAGAAAGAATGCGAGATAATGAGAGAGAGAGAGAGAGAGAGAAATTGGGCAAGAGAAAAATATGAAAAAGTTACTTATTTGAAGGAATGAAATATTGGAGAGAAAAAATGTACGGGTATTTCAAAATATCTGTCATTAATATAAAATTAAGGGTTACAAATTGAAATGAAGTAAATTACTTGATCATGTACTAAAACAATCTAAGAGTGACAACAAACTTGTACATCAGAAAACAAGCGATTCAGAATAAAAAGATTAATGCATGTAGCACATCATGATCATGTCATGTATACATGGACTAAAGATAGATAATGCATGTAGCACATCATGATCATGTAAACATGAACTAAAGATAGATAATACATGGACTAAAGTTAGATAACGGATGTCTGTACATGTGATTCACAGCCTATGACAAAACAATATTCATTAAACTAAAAGCTCACCTTTTCAAGATAAGTGATTCCAGATTGACCAGGACAAACCCAGAGCATCTCAACTCGACTGAGAGAAGAAAAAAAACAGGTTTGTAGTTAAAAAGAAGTCATAGTAGAGTAGAACAGATGTATCCCACATTTTAAATTGTCCATGTGCATTATATACAAAAATTAAATAGAATTGTACTTCATTTTTCGCTAACAGATCATAACATGTTTAACCTAATTTGTTTGTATTTAATCCAAGGGACGGACTGCTCATTTTCGGCAATTGTTTTACGGCCTACTTTAGCAAAAAAAGATGGGCCCATTCTATCTTTATTTGCAGCCATCATATTAAGATATTAAAAGTCATGAGTTTCTATTTTAAAATGAGTTGTCAAACCACTGAGCCATTTTGTTTTTACATCTCATCAAGAAGCTAAAAGGAAGCATACAGGAAACAAAATGAGAAAGAAGAACTGGATTGTCTGACCTCTTTGTTTCCAACATGTATTTCTTACATTTGTTTTAAATGCTTATAATTGATTTGTAATGTTTTGTTGGAAACATGAATAAATTGAAATTGAAATTGACTGATACTCACTATTTATACTGAGCAAACTCTGCTATAAGATGTGAAGCTATAGAAAGCAACTGCTGGTGAGATGCAGCTACATCCTTGACTTGGTCAACTGAGAAATCAAACTTGTACGGTCTCCCTACATAGAAAAAACACAGAAGTTGAATAATAATAAATATGTGTAGGGTATACAGAGTGAGTCAAAAAAAAGTTTACACCTACAAAATTGCTAATTATTTTAAAAATCATATATGAACAGTACTCTATTATACATCTAATGAAAGTCGATTTTTGCACTCTCGCAAACAATGCTTCCTGTTTATCCAAGCGTGAACACATACCACACAAAAATGGTACCAAATGATTTGGGATAAAACACTCTTTCCTAAGATATGTATAATAATTTATTGTTTATAGAGGATTTGAAAATTAATTAGCAATTTTCTAGGTGTAAACTTTTTTTGACTCACACGGTAGAATAAGAGGATACAGAGAAGATCATGATTAAAGGGTAAAGAGATGTCAAGGAATTTGAAGCTCAAGAAGACGGCGGACCTAAAGCTCACTTGAGCTGATGAAATTAGGGGTCTCACATCCTTCCTCCAACCGTCTTGGGAGATGGGAATCCTGGTATACTGGAAAATTAAATAGGGCATACTGCCCCCAAGGTCCTTGGGGAGCATATTATATACCCCATTTGAAAAACTTAGATATCCCTTTCCAACAAATTTTGGTTAGAATCTAGCCATGGGTTTTCAAAAAGAAGATAATATGCAAGTACTGCCACCGAGAAACTTTGGGGGTAGGCCCATCTTTGAGGGGGGGGGGGGGGGGGTACGTACCCCATCTGAACAAATTTAGATCTCACTTGCAGAAGGATGATTCTTTCCAAGTTTGTTTAAAATCCAGCCATGCATTGTTGAGAAAAAAGTTGAAATGTCAAAGGTTTACGGATGACAGACAAAAAGTGATCGCAATAGCTCACTAATTAAACAGAAAATTTACAACTGAAGCTAGCTGACAGGCTTTTTTCCAATTGTCATTAGGGATGCCGCTTTGGTCAGAACGCATTTCCAACAGTCCTAACCATCCTGATGAAATTGTTCAGCCATTTGAAAGTATTATATTGTCTTTGAAGTACAGGTGTTTGATCATAATCAGATGTGTCTTTCATATTAGATTCCTTCCGAGAGGGAATTGCAGCTAAATCTAAAAATGAAGTTTCAACCTTCACCTACTGTATACTTGATAATTCTTGGTATAACTTACAGCATTGATGATCAGGTGACCATTGTTGGCTGACTGAGGCAGTTGATCTTAGATGTAACAAGTTGTCTACTATGATATGGACTCGCTATAACTCCAATAAATGGAGTCTTCGTATCTTGACTGAACCAATCCTACAAAACAAAATTAAATAACATTTAGCTATATAGGCCATTTGATTGCAAACCTTTTTTTGTAAATTAGCATTCAGCTGTTCAGACTTGATATATCAAAAAGGTGCAGACAGCATACTTAGTTTGTGGTAAAATCAAATGATAACTTAAATCTAGCAAACTAAAAAAAGTCATTTGGTTTCTGACGATTGAATACACCTATTTTACCTTTGCTTTCTATTTTTATATCATTAAACGATTTGGTATTACTCATTAAAATACCACTCAGAAGATACATTTCATTAAAGACATTGATCTACACGTTGTTGGGGGCCTAAAATGTGAAAATCGCGCCGACCAATATATCGCTCAGTAGGGGGGGGGGGGGGGGGGGGGGGGGGGGGGGGGGGTTGTGAGCATAATTTTTTTTTCGTATTTGACCCCGAAAATATGAAAATTGTGCCGACCAATATCTCGCTCAGTGGGTAAAGGGGGGGGGGGGAGGGGGTGGTGAGCATAATTTTTTTTGTTTGTATTTGCAGCATGACCCGAAAATGTGAAAGTCGCGCCGAACTGGGAAGGGGTGGGGGGGGGGGGGGGGAGAAGCGGATTGTGTGATCGCTTATGCTATATGGTCACATTACCCAAAAGTAGCCTGCTCGGCGGTCGAGCAGCGAGTTTTTAGCCAATTTTGCCCGGCCACCAAGCAGCGGCCGCCCTGGCACCGCTCGTTTTTAAGGCATCGCTCGGTCGCTGCTGAAGTTTTAGCGCGGAGTTAAAATTCAGGCGGCGCCTGCTCACTTTTACTCGCTGCCCAGACTACGCTCGGGGACCAGGTGGTCGCCGCCCGGGCGCCGACCTATTCGACTGTTCACCGTCGAGCGATAATTTAGGTCTAAAATCGAAGCCCCCCTAGCTAGGTTAAAGGCTGTCGAGCAGTCGCCGTCCGGAGATCAGTCGGTCACTGGGCGGCGAGTCCAAAATCGGTCGGCAGCCTTTGACCTAGCAGCTTCGATTTCTGACCTAAATCGCTCGGGGGCGAACGCTCAATTAGTTCGGTCGGGCGGCGAACGGCCAGGCACCGGGCGTATTTTAGAGCCGCGCCGCCGGGCAATTTCTTTCAAATCAGCCGGTGGCTGGTGGGAGACCGCCCGGCAATCGGAGGGTCACCGGTTGGTCACTGCCGGGGGGGGGGGGGACAAATTTGAAATCAATGTGAAATTTAGTGTGCTGAAATTTGAAAATCGGGGGAGGGGGGGGGGGTAGTGAGGACTAATTTTTTTCGCGATTCTCCACGAGGAGTTCCACAATATTGAACATGTTCAAAATTTTCGCTGATTCGTTGTAATTCGAAGTGAACTCGCCTACACTCGTAACAAGCTCGTGCTGCACTCTTCATAAGGTGGCGAGTTGCTACGAGTTATGAAGATTGCAGCGCAAGCTTGTTACGAGTAATGCGAGTATATTACAAGTGTTAAGCAGGGCTCCCACTTAGCCGAATTGTATTAGCGAGATGTGGTGAGTAATTGGCTCAAAGAGGCACTTGTAATAACTCGCGAACAGCTCTTCTTGTAACTCGGGATAACTCACAACAATTTCGTATTGCTTAAAGCAGGCGGTCTCAACTGGTGGCACTCGCAATCAGTCGGAGTGGTGCGCTGCTGTTCCAAAAAATTAATAAATATTAAATTAAAATTAAAAATTAAATAAAGAAAATTTAAAAATTATGTTTTAGAATGAAAAACTCAGCAAAATCAAAAGTTGTAGTCGAAGTTGAGCCCAAAATGTAAGCAAGCCATTTTGTTTGTTTGATTTTCACTTGATTTTGACATTTTCAGTGTTTATTGCACCAAAGTAACTACATATAAATTAACTTCCAGTGTAGATTTTAGCCAGGAATTGTACTAATTATTTCACATCAATATGAAATTATGATTGATGTTTTATGGAACAAAAAGGTGTTAAAATGCCACATCTGGGCCTTAAAAAAGCCCGAAATCCACTAGCGTGAGGATCTAATTTTTCTTTTACCAACTCTGGCACAAAAAATGATAGCCTAGGAAGGGGGGAGTCCTAGATTTGAAAAATTGTTTGATGCACTATTCCCAATACAATCCCCATAAAAATATAAAGTTTATAATTTACACTGAAATTTTGCCGGTAATTTAATATTTTGTAATAAATGTGAAACTGATGCCTGGCCTCTGAAATTCCCCGCAGTGGAAACGCGGCTCGGAGTTAGTCTGCAAGCACAGACCCTAATTTGACACTTTATCCAAAAATCATTGTGCCTTGAGAGAAGCCTAGCCCAGCTACCTAAATTTATTTGGGTCAAATAAAACCCATAGCAGAAAAGATGTAGAAATTGCTAAAGAATTCAATACTCTCCCCCTTACGGAAACGGGACACATGAAACTAGCAGTCAATGAACGTTTTAAAATGAAGGAACTAGAAAGCGTCTTACAGACGAAAAATTCTTCAGCCCCTGGTGAAGACAATATAGGATACCAGGTTTATAAGAACCTCCAGTGACTGCTAGAGAAAAGATGCTCAATTTAATCAACCAAATTTGGGAAACCGGTGAAATTCCGGCAGCTTGTAAACATTCAATACTGATTCCCATTTTGAAGCAAAATAAGGACCCCACAAAAACAACCTCATATCGTCCCATTGCTTTAACATCGTGTTTCATGAAAATAATGGAGAGTATGGTAAAAAGGAGACTTCAGTTTTTTCTTGGAAAACAAGATATATTATCTCCAATACAAAACGGATTTCGAAAAGGACGCTGTACCATAGATAATATTATACATCTGGAAAATGATATACAGAAGAACTTAGAAACTAGTGTAAAAACTCTTGCAGTATTTATAGATTTAGAGAAGGCTTTCGACTCTCTGTGGACAAAAGGACTTTTAGTCAAACTGAGTAACTTGGGACTCAAAGGCCACATACTTCTCTATTTACACAATCTTCTATCACGACGTACATTTCAGGTACGAATAGGAAGACAAGAGATCTCTTGCACTATGGATATTAATAACGGTCTTCCACAAGGAAGTACCCTTAGTCCAATCTTATTCAATGTTATGCTTCACGATATTCCTGTCTCACCTGCGGTACATAACTTGTTATATGCAGATGAGTGTAATCTGGAAATCTGGAAATGATTTAAGAGAATCCAGTAAACACATACAGGACTACTTAAACGTATTGAACGAATGGTTCTCATCATGGGGACTGAATATATCCCATGAGAAAACCGTACCTATGTTGTTTTCTCGCTCAACCAGAGAAGAACAATTTCTGATTTCCCTTAACGAAAATATACTCGCTCCTCGAAAGGAACACAAATACTTAGGTGTCATTTTTGATAGTAGATTAACTTGGAAACCGCACATACAAAACATTGTTCAGAGGTGCAAGAAAAAAATAAATATCCTGAAATGTATTGCTCACGCTCAATTTTGCAACAATGTTCAAGAAATTCTGCAAGTATATAGTGCTATCATACGTTCCATAATGGACTACGCCTGCGAAGCATATGACTCCGCATCAACAAATGTAAAGAACATATTGAACTCTGTTCAATATCAATCCCTATTAGTTTGTGCAGGAGCGAAAAAGGGAACCTCTCTCAGAACCTTGCAGGTAGAGCTGGGGGAAATGCCACTGGATTTACGTCGGGAAATGTTAGCATCAAACTAAAAAGGCGTATAGACAGCATCCCGAATCACCCTTTGGCAGAAGATCTCACAGATTGTTGGCAATTTAACATCTATAAAGATAAGAATACTAGACAACCATTCGGTCAGAGAGTAATAAAGTTGCCAGACATTCTTACCTATGATGTGGAAGAAAATTTTACTACCACCCCCATCCCCCTTGGCATTACGACACAGCTCCAGTGTCTACGGAACTCAGTCAAATTATTTCTAAAAGTGACAATGCTTTGTTTCAAAGACAGAAGTTTAGAACTAATAAACCAGAAATGGGCAAAATCACTTACATTCACTGATGGTTCGAAGTTTCCAGACACAGGAAACGCATCCGCGGCTTTCTTCGTACCTAACTATGAATATGTAGAATCCAAAAGGCTGCAAAATAATACTTCTTCATACAGGGCAGAATTAGCAGCTATTGCCCTTGCATTATATTGGTTACACCAACTACCAAGTCTTTATACAGGAGCAGTAATATTCTGCGACTCTCTTGGTGCTATAGAAGCGCTGAAAAATAATAAGGAAGAGCAATTCATTTATGAGATATTGATGCTGTATACACAACTCCATTATAACGGAGTACAAGTATATTTTGAGTGGATCCCAGGCCACTGTGAGATCCAGGCCAATGAGGTGGCAGATAAGGCAGCCAAACACGCCTTAACACATACTCGAATTGAAATTAAAAACAAACTGAATACAAATGAATCAAATAGTATCCTCAAATTATATTACATGCATAAATGGCAAAGAAGATGGGACGAAACAGTGTCCCCACTAAAAAGCATCCAAAATCAGTATCAGCGACTTTTAAGTTCGTTGTAAACCACAAGAGTGGTGAGACCATCCTGCATTGTTTAAGAATGGACAACATTGGCCTTAATCGGAACCTCCTTCTTAATAAGCATGCCACTGGGCTGTGTGACAATTGTGGAGTACCAGAAACCACAACACATTTTCTTGCTGAATGCCCCAGATACATCATAGAAAGATCAATGCTTTTAGTTGAAATAAATCGTCAGGAAGAAAGCCAGTTTTAGATAATAGTTCAGAGAGAAAGGAAATTATTACATGTCCATTAAGTTATGTACATTATTATGACAAAAAGATATAAGACATAAAATTGCAAT
>JAVYIG010016825.1:0-29265 GCA_035222895.1 Strongylocentrotus droebachiensis
GTGAACAGCATCCAACTTTTAGAGGCGTCTAATCTAAAAGAGTCAAAACATCAAGAATATTTTTGAGAAATGCATTTTAAGGGTTATATAGAGGACATTAAGTATTGAGAAGTGATTTTTTTGTTGTTGTTGAAATATTACTAATTTTTTTCTTCCAAATTCATATTTCATTTTAATTTGTATCAAATATTGTATTGTTATTTTTAGCCGATGTTTCTGCATCTATGTAAAAAAAAGCTTTATATTCAAACAACAATAACAGTATATAATATAATTGATTTACACAAAATGTTACAACAGCAATACAAAAAGAAATACATTGAAGTAATTGAAAACATGAAAAGTTGGGGGTAAATCAACGAATAAAGATAAATTTAAAGGCCAACTGTCATAAGCATGAATGCTTGAGCCGATAGCAGCCGATATGGAATGACGTTTAAGTCTGAAATGTCGGTAATTAAATAAGTAATAGAATAAGTATGGTCAAACGTAACATAACTGTAGGTTTATTATCACCAGGCTCTTTTAAACCCTTTTTTGGGGGGGGGGGGGGGAGGAAACTTTTTTGTTGGTTTCGTTTGCTTGATTCTATAATCATTTCATGCGCACCGTATCACAGCAAAACTAACTCTGCCTCCCCAAACATCAAGGTCAATATAATTAATTATTGAATTAAAACAAAATTGTCTATAATATTGATACAAATATAAGAAAGGAGCTGTACTGTAGACGAGTCAATTTATCTCTAAAAGACAGAACGCATATAAAACAGTGAAAGCATATATCATACACGATATATGAATTATATCTTATATGATATAAGACTAGAATAGGGTAGATAATTTTCATCACTTCATACGGACCTCATATCTGGTGGAAGGGAAGAACCTGACAGCTTAGCCAGCTGAACACTTCCAGGAGACAATAGCGATTCTCCAATCCCGATTCTAAGATAATCAAAATCCCTTTCAAGTTCGAAAGTCATAACTGAACAAGAACATCGTAGCCTGAAGGAGCCGTGATATACCAATGATAGCGCACGTTGTTCGGGTAATTTGAAGGATAGTTTGGAGACGACATGGTCTGGTAATCCAACAACGAGAGTCACATTTTCTTCTGTAAGATACGTGTTTGGAAATAATACATTGGTCATCTGTATACAGATCAATTATGACAAAAGACTCTATGTCACCCTATCAACTGTTTTATGACACTACTTATTAGGACAATAATTTCTTTCGTATGAATTACACACATTGATTGCAGTACTATCCTAAATCACCTTATGCTTTAGAAGTATAGCCTATACTTTGAGTAACTGTTTATGTAATTATATCAGCCCTGAATTCTACTTGGTCGAAATAAAATGATAGTAGTTGTACAGGACCTTTAAGACGCTAGACCATGGAACGTAGGATCGAGGGACGTGGAATCAATGGAACATGGGAGCAACTGGGCCTAGGACTGATAATATGTAGGGCAAAGAGATAAAGGACCAATCTGACATAGAGCCAATGGGGCACAGGACATAGGAGAGTTGGGAGGTTGGACCATAGTGACAATTGGCCCTGCAATTGGACATAGGACCGGTTAGACATAGGACCTTTGGGAGTTTGTACCATTGCGAGGATTGGTCCTGTAATGGGAGGTAGGACTAGTTGGACATATAGGACACCTGGCACGATTGTTCTGGAAGGGGACATAGGAGCGATGGGATTTAGGAGCAATGCGATTTAGGACATATGGGACGTACAACCAATTGGGGGAAAACGTTCTTAACATTAAAACGTTCCAAAGCTTGTTACACTAGCGGCTCATGTAAAGTGTCATATTATAGTTGCGAGTAAACACCTTCATGGTAAGCAAATTTACCATGAATATATAAATTAAAAGTAACTAAAAAAAAAACAGCTTGTTTAAAATCACTCTTTATCGGAGCCACTTTTTCTCAACGTGTTGAGCGAGTGTAAGCTAAATTCGACTATGTACATTTATCCCTTTTAATCTTGAGATAGATATAATCATGAATAATAAACAACACATACGTACCTCCTACAAAAGGCATGTCTCCTGTTGTGTCCCACCACCCCGTTGTTGTAGGATCAGGGCCATCGGGGGTTGGTTCTGAGATACAATAATCAAAAACATTTTAAACACGTATTTCTTTCCAATTTAAATCACTAATATGACCTGTTTGCTGAAATACAAGTGATACACAAAGTTTAAACGATATAGGAACCAATGTCATCATTAAAATCTATTCTCCATAAATTCTTATGCTTCAGTAACCTTGGAAACTTATACTTTCAATAGTTGCCATTCACGCCTAGAACACATAATTTCAACTTTCTAAAACATTTCTGAAAATAACAAAATACATGTATTTGGGCAAGAATTGTTACAGGTAAAGCAAGGTTACTAATACAAATTTGAGGTTTTAGTTTTCATGCATTTAAAACGTATATATTCATTGTTTACTTATTTCGTGTCAAGAGCAATACAGTAGATCAATCGTGGTCTAGTGTATCCATCACCGGACTGTGGATCACATTATTCGCGTTTTGAGTCGACATCTCGACTCTCCACCCAGATGTAGTAATTGGCAGGGCGTCGCTAGACCTTTTTCAGTGAGGGGGGGGGGGGGGGTGTAGAGGCCAACAATTACCGACAAACTAGCCACCAATTACCGACAAAATTAAATGTCCAATATCTACAAATTCAACCCTATAAACCTGGGGCCGAAGGCTAAATTGCTTTTCCTATGGACTATCTATAGTGCTTGCATATGCGCAAAATGGTCAATTTCCTCGACGACATAAATATACGAATTATTTCTTCAATTTAGTCAGCATCATAGCTTTATATTTTAATGCAGGCGCGGAGCTAGGATCTTATTTTAGGGAGGGGCGGTAGTGAGCAAGAGAATCACTTAAAAGCGCGCTCATTAGTGGGGGTGTGGGTGATGGGCCTCCGCGCGAAGCGCAGAAGCTTAGACGTTTCCTTAAATTATTAGGAAAAGAAGACGATTAATTGTACCATTTTCGACTGGTAATCCTTGGCTGTATGAAGTCCCCCTCCCGCGCAAAGCGCGAAAGCTTTGACATTTCATTAAATTATTATAAAAAAGAAGACGATTTGCTGTACCGTTCTCGACTGTTTATCCTTTTCTGAATTCAGTTCCCCCCTCCTCCCGCGCAAAGCGCGGAAGCTTTGACGTTTCATTAAATTATGAGAAAAAGCAGACGATTCGGTGTACTGTTCTCGACCCTTAATCCTTATCTGAATGAAGCTTCCCCCTTCCGCGCAAAGCGCGGAAGTTTTGACGTTTCATTAAATTATTAGAGAAAGAAGACGATTGGTCGTACCGTTTTCAACATATATAAGCCCTATTAATCTGAATTCAGTTTTCCCCTCTCGCGCGAAGCGCGAAAGCTTTGACGTTTCCTCATATTAGAGAAAGAACACGATTCGTTGTACCGGTTTGACTTAAAAAAAACCCTATTAATTTTGTCTGTATTCAGTTTCCCCCTCTCACGCGTAGCGCGGAAGCTTTGACGTTTCCTTAAACTATTAGAGAAAGAACACGATTCGTTGTACCGTTTTCGACTCTAAATAAGCCCTATTAATTTTGTCTGAATTCAGTTTCCCCCTCTCACGCGTAGCGCGGAAGCTTGACGTTTCCTTAAATTATTAGGAAAAGAAGACAATTAATTGTACCGTTTTCGACTGGTAATCCTTGGCTGTATGAAGTCCCCCCCCCCCCCCCCCTTCCCGGCGAAGCGCGAAAGCTTTGACGTTTCATTAAATTATTATAAAAAAGAAGACGATTTGCTGTACCGTTCTCGACTGTTTATCCTTTTCTGAATTCAGTTCCCCCCCCTCCCGCGCAAAGCGCGGAAGCTTTGATGTTTCATTAAATTATGAGAAAAAGCAGACGATTCGGTGTACTGTTCTCGACTCTTATCCTTGTCTGAATTCAGTTTCTCCCCCTCCCGCGCGAAGCGCGGAAGCTTTGACGTTTCATTAAATTATGAAAAAAAGCAGACGAGTCGGTGTACTGTTCTCGACTCTTAATCCTTATCTGAATGAAGCTTCCCCCTCCCGCGCAAAGCGCAAAAGCTTTGACGTTTCCTCATATTATTAGAGAAAGAACACGATTCCGTTGTACCGTTTTGACTTTAAATAAGCCCTATTAATTTTGTGTGTATTCAGTTTCCCCCTCTCGCGCAAAGCGCGAAAGCTTTGACGTCAGGCGCGTATCCAGGGGGGGGCCGAGCGGGCCTTGGCCCCCCCCCCCCCGGCAAAAAAAAAAAAAAAAAAAAAAGAGAGAAGAAAGGAAAAGAAGGGAAAGGGAAAGAGGAGAGAAAGGAAAAGAAAGAAGAGGAAGAAGAAAAGAAAAGGGGGAAGAAGGAGATGGGGGGGGGGGGCGAAAGGGCCTTGCCTCCCAGGCTGTTGCCCCCCCCCCCCCATCAAAAAAATAATAGAGAAGGAAGGAAAGGGAAAGAAAAAAGGAAAATAGGAGATCCTGGCGTACTGATAGAGGGGGGGGGGGGGCTTGGGGAAATCAAATTCAAACGTGTTTTATTTCTAATTCCATAATTGTGGATTACAAATAATGCTGAAATTACATAATTTCCGAGATTTTTCCTCACTTTTAGTAAATTATACTTTTTTTATGCGTTTGTTGGAAAATGACAAATTCCTAAATTTACAGCCAGGCAAGAAATATGATTCTTGAGATTCCTACATGTCAGGGCCCGAGGAACGGCGGGAATCGGGAGCCTCGAGCCCCCCTCCACACTTTAACAAAAAAAGTATATGAAAGAGAAATAAAAAAAAAGAAAGAGAGCAAGAAAGAAAGAATAGTTAACTGCCAGTGTTAACAAAAAAAGAGGCATCAAAATATGATCATCTGACCGTGATTAAATGCCTAAAACCCCTAAGCTTCCGGGGGATCTACCCCCTGGATTCCACCTAGGGCCTAAGGTGGGCCCTTCGATGCTCATCTGACGGTTATTTAATGCCTAAAAACCCTGATTTTGGGGGGCTCCGCCCCCTGGATCCCACGCCAAATAGTGTCCTGCCAGTGACACAAAATAATAAGGATTATAACAAAATGCTCATCTGAAGGTAAATAAACGCCTAAAACCCCTGAGCTTCCGGGGCTCTGCCCCCTGGATTCCACCTTGGGCCCTAAGACGGGCCCTTCGATGCTCAGTTGACGGTAATTTAATGCCTAAAACCCTGATTTTGGGGGGCTTTGTCCCCTTGACCCCACGCCTAAGTGTTCTGCCAGTGTGACAAAATAATAAGGATTATAAAAAATGCTCATCTGACCGTTATTAAACGCCTAAAAACCCCGAGCTTCCGGGGGCTCCACCGCCTCGACCCCACCAGGGGCCCTAAGGCGGGCCCCTGAACGCTTGTCTGACCGTAATTTATTGCCTTAAACGTCTGAGCTTCTGGGGTCGGACAAGGTATCAAAATGTGTTAATCTGACCGCAGACGCGTAGCCAGGGGGGCGGTGGGGGCGGTACCCAAACAATCACCGCCCCCCCCCCCCCCCTTAAAAAAGAAAGAGGAGAGAAAGGAAGAGGACGTAGAAAGAAAAAGGAGCAGACAAAGAACATCTTTAAAATTCAAACAAAGATTAGTGTAGAGAACGGTACAACGCATCGTCTTCTTTCTCTAATAATTTAATGAAACGTAAAAGCCCCCGCGCTTCGCGCGGGTGGGGGAAACTGAACTCAGACGAGGATTAAGCATCGAGAACGGTACAACGAATCGTCTTGTTTCTCTAATGATTTAAAGAAATGTAAAAGCTTCCGCGCTTCGCGCAGGAGGGGGGGTGGGGACTGAATTTAGACAAGAATTAAGAGTCGAGAACGGTAGAACGAATTGTCTTCTTTCTCTAATGATTTAATGAATCGTAAAAGCTTCCGCGCTACGCGCGGGAGGGGGGGGGGTAACTGAATTCAGACGAGGATTATTTTCGAGAACGGTACAACGAATCGTCTTTTTTCTCTAATAATTTAATGAAACGTCAAAGCTTCCGCGCTTCGCGCAGGAGGGGTTGGGGGGTTGGGACTACATTTAGACAAGAATTAAGAGTCGAGAACGGTACAACGAATCGTCTTCTTTCACTAATGATTTAATGAATCGTAAAAGCTTCCGCGCTTCGCGCGGGAGGGGCCCGGGGGGCGGGGGGGGGGGGGGCGAAAATGAATTCAGACTAGGATTATTTTCGAGAACGGTACAACGAATTGTCTTCTTTCTCTAATGACTTAATGAATTGTAAAAGCTTCCGCGCTTCGCGCGGGAGGGGGTAACCTGTATTCAGACGAGGATTAAGAGTCGAGAACTGTACAACGAATCGTCTTCTTTCTCTAATGATTTAATGAATCGTAAAAGCTTCCGCGCTTCGCGCAGGAGGGGCCGGGGGGGGGGGCGGTGAAAATGAATTCAGACGAGGATTATTTTCGAGAACGGTACAACGAATAGTCTTCTTTCTCTAATGATTTAATGAATCGTAAAAGCTTCCGCGCTTCGCGCGGGAGGGGGAACCTGTTTTCAGACGAGGATTAAGAGTCGAGAACTGTACAACGAATCGTCTTGTTTCTCTAATTATTTAATGAAACGTAAAAGTTTCCGCGCTTCGCGCGGGGGGTGAACCTGAATTCAGACGAGGATTATTTCCGAGAACGGTACTATGAATCGTCTTCTTTCTCTAATAATTTAATGAAACGTCAAAGCTATCGCGTTTCGAGGAGGAGGGAGGGGGGAAACTCGCCCCTCCCTGCACCCACCCCCCCTGCATTACGTCACTGCTGGTCACCATTACGTTCCAATTTTTGGCTCGCATAATTTCAAATTTGGGCCCCCCCTAAGAAATCCTGGATCCGCGCCTGTTTGACGTTTCCTCATATTATTAGAGAAAGAACACGATTCGTTGTACCGTTTTCGACTCTAAATAAGCCCTATTAATTTTGTCTGAATTCAGTTTCCCCCTCTCACGCGTAGCGCGGAAGCTTTGACGTTTCCTTAAATTATTAGGAAAAGAAGACGATTAATTGTACCGTTTTTGACTGGTAATCCTTGGCTGTATGAAGTTCCCCCCCCCCCTCCCGCGCAAAGCGCGAAAGCTTTGACGTTTCATTAAATTATTATAAAAAAGAAGACGATTTGCTGTACCGTTCTCGACTGTTAATCCTTTCTGAATTCAGTTCCCCCCCCCTCCCGCGCAAAGCGCGGAAGCTTTGATGTTTCATTAAATTATGAGAAAAAGCAGACGATTCGGTGTACTGTTCTCGACTCTTAATCCTTGTCTGAATTCAGTTTCTCCCCCTCCAGCGCGAAGCGCGGAAGCTTTGACGTTTCATTAAATTATGAGAAAAAGCAGACGAGTCGGTGTACTGTTCTCGACTCTTAATCCTTATCTGAATGAAGCTTCCCCCTCCCGCGCAAAGCGCGGAAGTTTTGACGTTTCATTAAATTATTAGAGAAAGAAGACGATTGGTCGTACCGTTTTCAACATAAATAAGCCCTATTCATCTGATTCAGTTTCCCCCCTCTCGCGCAAAGCGCGAAAGCTTTGACTTTTCCTCATATTATTAGAGAAAGAACACGATTCCGTTGTACCGTTTTGACTTTAAATAAGCCTTATTAATTTTGTCTGAATTCAGTCTCCCCCTCTTGCGCGAAGCGCGGAAGCTTTGACGTTTCCTTAAATTATTAGAGAAAGAAGACAATTCGTTGTACCGTTCTCGACTCGTCTTAATGAAGTTTTCCCCTTCTGCACGAAGCGCGGAATTTTTGGCGTTTCATCACAATATAGAGAAAGGAAGACGATTCATCGTACCGTTTTCGACTCTTATTAAGCCCTATTCATCTGAATTCAGTTCCCTCCTCTCGCGCGAAGCGCGAAAGCTTTGACCTTTCCTCAAATTATTAGAGAAAGAACCCGATTCGTTGTACCGTTTTTGACGCTAAATAAGCCCTATTAATTTTTGTCTGAATTCAGTTTCCCCCTCTCGCGCGAAGCGCGGAAGCTTGGACGTTTCCTGAAATTATTAGAGAAAGAAGACAATTCGTTTCATGTTTTCGACTCGTCTAAATGACGTTTCCCCTTCCGCGCGAAGCGCGGAATTTTGGGCGTTTCATCACAAAGAAAGGAAGACGGTTCGTCGTACCGTTGTTGACTCTTAAACCTTGTTTGAATTTAGTTTCCCCGAAAATTTTAAACCTCTGATTTCTTTAGCTGATATTATAGGCAAGTGAAACTTCGAGAAAATACAACTATTGTATTTGTAGTCACTCTCGAAGTCGTCACAGTGGATACGAAGTCACAGTTCGTAGGGAAAAAAACTTATATACAATATACATCTACATCTCACCGACTTCAACTTCTGCATTGATATAGTACACGAGGATCGAGCAAGAATACCGACACAGCTGACCCGACACAGCAACATATTTACCCGTGTCTTTCTTGCTCCCTCGACGAGACGACTCCACCCAACAACCCCTTTCTCTCTTTTACTCCCACTCCTCCTCTCTCAGACTCTTACCTCCCCTCTCTCTCCTCTCTTTCATCCCCCGTTTCTTTTGTTTCCCTTTCACTCTTTTTTCTTCTTCTTTCCTTTTCTTTCTTTTCTTTCTTTCTTTTCCTTTCTTTCCTCTCCTCCCTCTTTTTCTTTTTTTTCTCTTTCTTTCTTCTCTTTTCTTTCCTTTCTTTTCCTTTCTTTCTTTTCTTTTCCTTTTTTTCTTTTCTTTCCCTTTCCCTCTCTTTTTCCCCCTTTTTTTTCCCTCTCTTGTTTTCCCTCTCTTTTTTCCCTCCCCCTTTTCTCTTTTTTTCCCGACGGCAGCGCAATTTTACCGACAATACCCTGACAGGTGGGGGGTGTCGCACCCCCCCCCCCCACACCCCCCCCCCCCTTTGGCGACGCCCCTGGTAATTGGATAATTGGTATAGGAATTTATTCCTTGAATCTATTGGGATCGCATGGGATGAAGTAATGACAAAACAGAGACAGACTTAAGATCAGTATTCCACCACCACCGAGTTGGTTGAGGTGTTCTGTTATCTTCAGTAGTTGGTTCTAAAACCAAATAAAAATACTTCAGGAATTTTCGTTGATTCTTGGTAATTTCATTTTTTTTCTTCCCGCAAAATGAAAGTCTCAAACAATTTTATAATATTCGATATTTCGAAGGTTCATCTCAAACAAAGATAAAGAAAAAAGATGAAGGAAACAAAAAGAACTACACCTCTGGTAATTTAGGAGAAGACTTCTGATATTCAAACAAGTTCGAGAAATACATGTGTTGCACTTCAGATCGATTTGAAGCAATGTAAATTAGTATCATCCACTTCAATCAATTTTTCTTCATTTCAATCTTTAGTTAAGGTATGATAAAGTACACATCTATAACATGAAGCTGAGTCCCTTCTTAGGGGGGGACATGGGTCATCTGTAACCGAAGGGTTTGTTTGGTGCAAAAGAAGTCAGAGATATAGATATCTTGGTGGGTAAACTACAATGATGGGTAAACTACAATTTGTTATCTTAAAAAGGCCATTTCCTCATGAAATTACATAACGGTTTTAAATATTTGTACAAACTAGCTGCTTTTCCCAAAACTAGTATTACTACAACTCAATTTCGCTGGTGGCACCCCTAAGCATATCTTGCAGATGCCCAGGTGCCGTGGCACCCATGTTGAAAATCACTGATCTAAGCAATGGCGGATCCATAATTTGGATACAAATCTCTTTAACCCATAAATGGCTCCAAGAAGAAGCATTTGAGACTGAGGGACTTAGTATTGGTACACACAATTTATTTGTATTGCCTTCATGGTATTGCGACCGTATGGGGTGAAGTAATGACAAAACAGAGAAAGACTTACGATGCGTATTGTAATCTGGAGTCGTTGATTCTAAAATGAAATAAAAAGGCAAAACGAATTCTCAGGGATGATTGTTATTTCTATTTCTTTATCCTAAAATTGATACTCAGAAACAATTTAATAGTCTTCAGAATCCTGACAATCCCTCATTCCACCAAAGGAACAAAAATATAACATTTTTAATTTCAGAAGACTTATGATATATTCAAACGTCACGGGTATATGTCATGTTATTCACATATCGTCGCCTCAATTTAATTCAGTGTCATTAAAGGGGGCGCTAAACAAAATATTTTTTTTTGTGAGATAATGAAAACCTGAGTGTCAAATTTGAAAGAACATACAATTTAAATGACAAAATCATCTTTGTTTGATCAAAATTGGTTCAGAGACGGCTGAAATATCCATAAATATAACGATTTCTAATATTTGTGTACCACCACAAATATTCGATAATTTGAAAAAGCCGTTGAAAAAACGAAATAGCGCCTTTTACGTAGTATTTCAGCCAAAGCCGATGTTGGCTTTTTTGTTGGCTTTTTCGTGTCGGTTATATAACGCACAACCAGCCGGCCCATGTATTGTTATTATTAATTAATTAATTAACGGTAAACGTATTTTTTAAGTGGAGCTGAATTGGTATGGTCGTATTGGCTAAATTTCACACATTTTGGGGTCTACAGTTTCCTTCATAGCAAATGTATGTCATAAAAGGGCACTAGAAATGTCATAGATAAGAATAAGGGCAATAATCATGCACTTTGAAGGCATTTGAGGTCTGAAAACAGAACTGAACTATCTCTTTAAGTTCAATTCAGTTCAAATTTATTAGAATTTTGGTTGAGCTAGAACGAAGTATTTAATGAACCTATAAATGGCTTTAGGAAATGATTTCACTTTAGAGAAAGGCATCAACATGGCCCAGAGGTAATAATGATGATGATAATGATAATAACAATAACAATAATAAAGATACACAAAATATTGAAAACATTATAATAAAAATTATACCTATATCAAGAAAATTTATTAAAAAGAAATGATAATGATATTATTGATCATAATGATGAATACAAAATATATATATTGCTTCTGAAAGATGAAGTTACACCATTGTAAAATATAAAAGGATGAATTTAAAGAAGCGGATACTATTAAAAGAGTCTGTCACGTTTACTTCGCAGGTCAAGTGCAATAAAACTATTCATCCTTACAAATTATAAATTTCATAAACTTCATTTCATTTCTACATGACTATGCACACAGAATGCAATCGTTCTCTTTTGATTAGTCTTGACGCACGATGTCTTTCTATTGGGCTTGATGTCCAAAGTCTTATTATCTTCTAACGGGTGCGTCCATAAAAAGGGGCCTGTGACCGCCATCTACTTTAAAGTTATCCGTTGGAAAAAAATAACAAATTTCAAAGACCATTTAGAGTAAAACGAAAAAAATCGGACTTTTAGCATTGTTTCTTCTTCATAATTTGTAAATGATTGTGTTACATTTTGGACCTTCCGACAATTAACAAGTCAGAGAATTCCCAAAAGTAAACGGTCACTTGAGTCCAAAGGTTTGCGAACTATCGATTTTGTCGGTATCGTAGACCTAAGTTCTAACATGCTGCCGCAGTTACAAACAAATAAATAATCGTGCTTATGCCTAGATCACATTTGCCGCAGCGGCCTTGTGGTGTAAAATATCTACGGCCAAAGGCTCAAAATAAACGGGGACGGTGGGCGATTCGCCCACGTAAGCTACATAATCGCCTCCGTCAGGTCGCTTATGGGGGCGATTGCAAAATTATAAAATAAAGATTATCTTTTCTGTTATAACTTTAACACAAAATTGAGTTTCAACTTCCAAACCTTAAACCAATGAAATGGATCTTAGATTAGTGCGCAGGATTTCTCGCTCGAATTTGTCTGTGTCTAGAGAGTAGAGGCCGCCATATTGTAAACAAATATACGCTTATTCGCCGGAAGATGGCTTTTTCTCTCCCATCTCTTTGAGTATTTACGATACAAACAACGGAAGCTCGCAGTGTAATGCGGCCGTCAGCAGTGGCTATAGCAGTGGAGGCGATCGCGCGATGGAGAAGTTTTTCGTTGTGAAAAGCGTGTATCCTCTGAAATCTGGTGATTCCAAAAGACCAGCAAATAATGAACCTCGACCAGTAAATCAATATTAAAGAAGAAGACCAAAGATGATGCAGATTTAGGGGGGTTTAACCCTGCAGTATGGCCAATAGCAATTATAGGACCACCGCAGCATTCCCATGGTCACATACGGTAGCGGTCACATATGCTAGGGTAGCCGCACGACGTATTTTGAATTTGTGAAGACAGAACATCTCCGATTGCCGTACAGCCTTTGAAATGATGACGCACTGTCGCCTTAGGGCGTCCCTGCGGCGGCCGTAGCATTTTGAAAAAATTAATACTAAGACAGACGCAATACAGCCGCAAGGTGCCCGCAAGGCGGCCGAAGGGGCACCATACGGCGACCGTGCGGCCAGACTCATGCTACCGCTTCACCCCTGTAGAATATAAAACGCAAGGCTACCGTACGCCCGACGTACGGTCGCTCTACGTACGGCCACTCTACTAGAAATGAAAAAAGTTATAACTCCGCGTTACTCCTGAGGCCACCGCAGATTTTCTGCGGCCGCCGCAAATACCTCCCAATTTTGGAGGCGTACGGCCGCCGTATCCTAGCCGTAGTGCAAATATGACCTTCGCATTAGAGATGGCGTGGTCCAGCTGATATGCCTCCACGATCGGATAGTTTTTGCCACTCTCAACTACACTCTACTTCGGCATTTAAATATTATCTTCTGACCAGGTAATCCTGTACTAAACATGGTTACCGGGCAGGCGCGGATCCAGGATTTCTTAGGGGAGGGGGCCCAACTTTCTTCATTTTTGTTTGCTCCCGAAAATTGGAAAATCGCGCCGGCCGAAAAGTCGCTCAGTGGGGGGGGGGGGGGGGGGGGGGGGGGGGGGGGGGGGGGGGGTAGTGAGCACAATTTTTTTTTTTTTTTTGCTCCCGAAAATTTGAAAATCGCGCCGACCGAAAAGTCGCTCAGTGGGGGGGGGGGGGGGGGGGGGGGTAGTGAGCACATTTTTTTTTTTTTTTTTGGTCCTCGAAAATTTTTCAATTTGCACCCCCCCCCTTGAGCGCCAGGGGGGGGGGCCCAACCCCCAAAACAGGTAAAAATCACGTGATTTTACATGATTTTTTTCTCAAGGGGGGGGGCCCGGGCCCCCCGGGCCCCCCCCCTGGATCCGCCACTGTTACCGGGTAGGGAAGCAATATTTTAAATGCCATAGCAGCTCTGCTAAAACCGGGGTAATATTACAGCACTTAAAAACATCAGTATAAAGTGTATTATTATTTGCATTATTATATATTTTAATGTGAATAGTTTAGAATGCGCAAACATCAATCGATATGGATACGCACCATTAGCGCAGAATTGAACATAGTCATGACAACAGTCACCAGCTCCCTGGCAGAAAATATCGCAAAAGCACCCTCCCATGTTGCCACAGTTACAGCACCCTTGACAGAAGTCACCTAGAGAAGAATAGATATATACAAAAGTTAATTGCCGTACTTGCTAAAGTTTGAGTTCACTGGGTATGCTGTACCCCTCATGTTAATTATTCATTAAATGTGATTGTTTAATGATAAACGTTCTAGTACTCGAAAACCTGTGTCAGGTAAAGTGCATATTCAAAAGAAGATGATTTTTTGTTGTTGATCAGATCAAATATTGGGGTAAACACATGGTTTAATATTTTAGATCAATTTGAAACCTTATGAAACCTAATCCATGCGCTAGTTCCCCTTGGTAAGCAATTTATTTCCTAGGTACCCGCGTCTGCTTTATCTGTAATTATACACTCTTTAAAAGTGTCATGGAATGTGCACTGCAAACGAAAAAGGGGCAAGGTAATAAGTGGAAATTTGAAGAAAAAAATGCTCTGTCCTTTCAGGCTGTGCACTCTTCTTTCTTTGAAGAGTGCAAGGCTGCTGTGTAGTGCAGTGCTTAACTATACAAGTGCTCAACAGTACATTTTACACTCTTCAATTTTGACGCTGTCACTTAATATTCCGAGGTACTTCTCATTCCAAGGCTGCAATAGCATTACAAATATGGTATAATATTAAAGAAGAATACAACAAATTTCTAATGCTCCTAATTTTTTATTGAGAGGTTTATATGAAACGGCTTCGCCTTTGAAGCTGATGTATAATTTCGGTAGGGAAAGGGAAATTTTAAAGAAACATGTAGTATGTTCTCCTTGCATAAAAAGATATACGTCTGATATTACTTGGTATTCTATCCATGCTTTTCAGTGAATTGTAGAGTAAATATCTGCGAGGAACGCTATATACTTCCCTACGCAAGAATCCTTCCAGCCCGATGGTTCACGGCACCATACTCTCAGCTATTCGCTTAGAGACAGGTTGGATATAGACTGTAGCATAAACACACAGTCCTCATGTGTGAAATGCAAGTGGTCGTTGTTGGAATTTACCATCCAGAATGACCAGGATGAAATCTAAATTATTTTGTATCTCTCATTTGTTTAATATTTTACTTGAAAAGGACATGTGAAGTTTTAAAGTAGCTTAGTACTGGTAGTATATTCTCATCTAAAACTAAAGAGTTTTGACGAAAAGTGTTAGGGGGCTTACAGAAACTGTACATCACAATGTGAAAGATCTAACCATGAATAATTTACATGGCATACGTACCTCCTGTAACAGGCAGGTCTCTTGTTGTGTCCCACCACCCCGCCGTTGTAGGATCAGGGCCATCGGGGGTTGGTTCTGAGATACAATAATCAAAAACATTTAAACACGTATTTCTTTCCAATATAAATTACTCTATCACATGATTTAAAAATCAAAATTTGATACCTCTCATGACAATCCTTCAAAGAAGACAAAAGGTCATACGAATATGAACTGTTTGCTAAAATACAAGTAATACACAACGTTTAAACGATATAGGAACCAATATTATCATTAATATCTATCCTAGACAATTTGTTATGCTTCAGTAACCTTGGGAACTTATACTTTCAAAAGTTGTCATTCCGTAACGCCTAGAACCCATTTCTGAAAAAAACAAATACATGATGTATTTCGGCATGAATCTTAATAGGCAAATCAACGTTACTAGTACAAGTTTATGGTTGTGGACGAAACAATTGTGTTCTCATCGTAGTTTTTCTTTTCTCTAGTTTTCTATTTTCATGCATTTTATACGTATATATTCATTGTTTACATATTATGTACACGTCTTTTTATTTCAAATATTCCACGTCATGAGCAATACAGTAGATCAATTGTAGTCTATTGTATCCATCACCGGACTGTGGATCACATTGTTCGCGTTTCGAGTTCCGCCACGGCTCTATTGTCCTTTGGCAAGACATTAATCGACATTTCCATTCTCCACCCATATAAAGGAAATGGATAATTGGTAAAGGAATTTATTCCTTGAATCTATTGTGATCGCATGGGATGAAGTAATGACAAAACAGAGACAGACTTACGAATAGCACTCCACCACCAAGTTGGTCGAGGTGTCCTGTTATCTTCAGGCATACAATTATAGTATATTTAGATTATATATACTACTTCTACTACTCCTGCCTACATTTATATCGCGCACGTATCAATTCCAGGGCATGCTCAAATCGCCTGACAAGTATTATTGACAAGGCTTTTTTTCCCAGCTGCCCTAGACCGCTCAAAGCATTCATTGAATATATTTCTACTAGGCACCCGTGTACTACACCTTGGTGGGGAGTGGCATATATCTCGCATTCTGATTACCGAGATGCAATAAATTATCCAAATTTTACATGCTCCAGTGTTTAATATTATACAAATAATGAATGGTTATGAGTTCAATAGTGCGAATATTTTCATGAGTTGAAAGATTAACATTCTATTCAACGAGGCGTCAGCCAAGTTGAATAGAATTAACGTTAATCTTTCAACGAATGAAAATATTTGCACTATTGAACGAATGAAAAACATTCATTATTTGTTTTATACAACATCGAAGAAGATCTAATAGAACGTTTATCAACAAATTATGCTTTACTCCTTATATTAAAGATAAATTAAAGTTGGAGTCAAGCCTTCTCGATAGGCGGTGTCACACAGAGGCCAAAAATTCGAATTTTAGTTATCCGGTTTTTAATTATCCTCTTTTTGGCTGTCTGACATTAATTATCCCTTCAAAAATCCCTTCAAAAATCCCTTTAAAAAACCTCATATGAAGCAAGATAATTCTCTCTTGAAAGGATTTTTCAAGGGTTTTTTTTAAGGGATTTTTCTGTGTGACACCAATGTTGAAATAATCCCTTTAAAGGTCAGTGTAAGTTTAACGTGATTGGCTGGCATAGGGTTTTAAACGCGCTATCATAACCTGCGCACAATTATATTAGCGCGCATTTAATGATTGAATGTGTGATGTCACAATGCTTATCTACCTAAACGGCACATGCGCAATGGCCCATCAAAAATCCGGATTTTAGTTATCCGGATTATTCGTAGCCTGTCTGTCACCAGTCTGTCACCGACGTAATTGAATAAACCAGATTTTTAAAATCTGGTTTATTCAAGATGGGAAGGGATTTTTCTGTGTGACACCGCCTGATTACATTGAGATTGCCTTCGCGTCAGATACACGCAGGGATACGCGCGCGCACGACTGAGAGGTACGCAGTCTGCATATAACCAAAAATGCACGGCGCATATAACCAAAAATGCACGACCGTGCAATATACCATCTATTGAATATCATGTGACCAACAATCCTCCAATCAATTTACAAGGATCCACGTAGGTGTTGTATAAAATACATTATTAACCGTATCAGACATCTGAGCAGGGCAATTTTTAAATGTTATTGCCCTCAAGGTTTGATGGATAAGTCAACAAAATTACAATAAGTTAGTCCGCTCAGAAAAGTCAATGGGATTTTGTGTGTAATTTGGCGGGCAATATAGGTTATACAGTAAACCAATGCGCAAATATTTTAGCCCGCTCAGAACAGTCAATGGGATTTGTGTGTAATTTGGCAGGCAATATAGGTTATACAGTAAGTCAATGGACAAATATTTTAGCCCGCTCTGAAAAGTCAATGGCAAAATGCGTGTTAAACTAGTGAGCAATAATATAGTGCCAGTTGTAATTTACATCGCGCATCAGCTACTGTAATTTACATCGCGCATCGTGTATAAGAAAATGCGCACTTTGCGCGAACTCTCATTGTGACGTAACAATCACACCCTAGGCAAACTGTTTGCAGTGTATCGAAAATCTGTCAAACACTGGATGAACAGTGCTGGTTTGACAATGTTTTTGCAACTTCTAATGCTAGGAAACCCTGTGTAGCCTACATAATTTAAGAGTATAAGATAGTAAGAGTTTCTTGTTTGCTCTAGATATCTGATGTGGTTAATAATAGTAATATTGACTGCCTAATTCAGGGCAATACGACTTGTCATATATCACCCTCACCTTCGGTTCGGGCGATATATGTCGTATTGCCCAGAAGGCAGTCAATATTACTTAAATATGTGAACCGACAAATTCAGAAGTTCCCGATTGCTGCTATATTTTACACAAAGGCTGTACGCCGAGGTTGTAATAATGATTATATGTTATATTGTACAAAAACGAAATGCATGCAATATCTGTTATATAAAAATGAGGGTATTTGCGCCTTTGGAGTCGGGCCCTTTCGATTACATTCAGGTTGCCTTCGCGTCAGATGCGCGCATCTAAGACGATGGTTATTTATACGCGCAGGGGGAGATTACCAGGGCCCCGTTTTATAAAAAGTTGATATCAATCGCAACTATTTTTGCGATTGATTTCAATCGCAAAAGATAGGAGACTGCAAACTTGCGTTTGATTGAAGAACTTACGATTCGTTTGGTTCAATCGTAACTCTTTATAGGACGGGCTGACTGCCGGACTCGGTCTTCTCTATCATTTTCTGATAGAGAATTAAAACAAAATATTTGTCAAAACCTTACCAGCGTCCGTGCATCGAACTCCAACGTCATCATAATGGGAACAATGGTTGACACCAACACCGTCGTGGTAGCAGTGAAAAATGCTTGACTCGTTACCCGTGCAGGACACGTGATTGAGCAAGATGTCGCCACTACCCTGTCCGAAATAGGCGTTGTAGAAGACATGCTCTGCGGAAGAATACCCCATACTTCTGCAGATCACGTCAGCTTCTGTAATACCCCAGTAGTGATCGCAAACAGTGCCCCAGGTGTCCCCGTGGTAGACTTCCACTCGACCTTCGTTGGAGCTATTGCCATTGACTAGGCGAACTGTAAAGAAGATCAAGAGCAGGTGTGAAACCTTGGATCGACATTCAAGAGAAGATACCCTCGTATCTGATGCTGCCCCCTTCCATTTAATGTTCCCTATCGTTTTCAGACAACCAATGCAAGGACTTACTACTCGCGGGCAATTATATCCGTGAAGGTCTATATAGGCCCGTCGAAATCAATAGCGATAAAACAACTTATCCCGAGACAATTGCCCCTGGAAAATCACCCCTGGAAAATCAGCCCATACATTAATGACTGGACAACTACTTTCGGTAATTATATCCTGCAGAAACTAAGGTTTTGGCTTGTAAGTTCAGTGGATGGCATTTTTTTAGCTCATGAAAGCAGGGGGCATAGCCACCTTGAGCCCCTTTGGTCCCCCACTAGATTCCCATATGGTCGAGGATAGCCAAGACGGGATGAAATGGACAGTCATCCTTGATTAAGTACTTGTTGGTGCCTGTTTTAACAAGCTTCATTCACTGAATTAAAAAAAAAATTGGCACAAAAATAAAGGTTTAATGTTATAAGTTCTCTCCTGCCCATGCAAATGATTGATTGATACAGAACTTTAAAGTCAATTAAATTATGTTCCATTTTAATTTGTACAATTTTGATAGTAATTTTCAATTTTTTTTCTTCCAATTCCATTGGTCTATCTTTTGCTTTTCTACCCAAAATAGATAAATATATGACAGATATATTGATAACGAATTTTTTTTTTTTTTTTTTAGACTTATGGAGCTCTCACACTCTGCCGTGTAGGCCTACCGTCCACCTGCCGCGCTATTAAAAAACAACAGAGTCCAGAACGTTGGGTTTTGAGCGAACTTGTCCCCGGCCGCAAAAAAAAAAAATCATAAAATTAATCTTTTCACCGTTTCGTTGCCATCTTCTGACCGTTCTCGCCGGGCGCATATCGGGTGTTGAACGTGCTTCTACCGTCTTCACCGCCCAGATTGACTTTTGTTGAAAATTTTGGCCGTTTCCATAGCGGGCCCATACCGGGTCTTGAACGTGTGCACCGGGTTTGTAGCAGCCACCTACCAGTCACTTAGCGTCCCCTCACCGCTCGGAGCGTCCTGTAAGCGAGTCCCCGGACTGCTGACGTCATGACACGACTGCCATAAATACCCCGATTTTTTTGCACGTTCATCACCGTTCTGTAACGGGTTATGAGCGTGTTGTGAACGTGTTCATACAGTGTGACCGTTTTCATAACGTATTCATACCGTCCTCATACCGTTCAACACCGTCCTCTTGCCGCTTACTTGCGGCCGGTGCCAGCCGGCCAAAGTTTTGAACATGCCAAAACTTTCGCCGGGTCCCACCGGGTGTAAATAAGCGCAAACGCCCTATTAACGTGTTGCCCGCTTTGATAACGAACCACCGTGTGCCCTCGCCGTTCTCCACCGTCCGCAGACATTTTAGGTGGCACACGGTAGGCCTACACGGCAGAGTGTGAGAGTCACTTTAGACGCAGTTGAGACATATAAGGAGAACCAAACGACATAGAAAGGAATCATTGAGTCTACACTTAAAATGAAAGAGAAGGAAACGGATTCTGGACGACATACCACTTTGCTGGCATCTGACCCCAACATCGTCATAATGACCGCAGTGGTTGTTACCAACTCCGTTATGACTGCAATCAAATATACTCTCTTCATTGCCACTGCATGAAACATGGTTCAGAAGTATAGACCCCGTACCCTGCCCGAAGTAGGCATCATAGAAGTGACTTATGGCTCCTGGGAATCCAAGACTTCGACAAACGACATGAGAATTCGTCGAGTACCAGGAGTGATCGCAAACAGTTCCCCAGATGCCATCGTAGTAGACTTCAACTCGACCTTCGCTGGGGCTACTTCCGTCAACGAGGCGGACTAGGATGTTAAAAGCATATAGACATGTAAAAAGCATGAGTTATTACTTGGAATGCTGTCCCTGAAAGAAAGGACCGAGTTCCTGTGTATATTTGACATTCGGATATTCATTATGTATTAATTCTACATTGACATGTAGACGAATATACAGCCATATACCAGATAAGAACAAATGTCTTCATCCGACCAAGGGACTCTTGGATTAATTATGTTAGCTTCATTTGCTCTTTAATGCAGTCGAAATGTAAGTAGAGTAAAAAATGCAGGATTATGGATGTCTGAAATCTGTTTAGTGATTTATTTCGCTAGATATTTCGCTAGATTCCTCTTAGGAAAAAAAAGCTTTATTTATTACGATTGAAAAGTAGCTTACTGAAGAAAACTGAAAAAAAAATTATATTTATTATTCTGGACAAAGAGTCAGATAAGCGACATGACATACGATAATGCCACCCATGCAGGGGCCAGTAGGAAGTAAAATGTCAGTTAGTTTACACCGTCATAAGCAGCTGCAGCATGAGCAGCTTTATAAGGAGAAGGAAAAGAGGGAAGAGGAGGAGAAGCATTAGCAGCTACAGGAGCAAGATGAGGTAAAGCAGTAGAAGGAGCAGCAACAGGAGGACCAGCAGAAGCGGGAAGAAAAAGAGGAGCTTGAGCATGTACAGAAGGAAACATAGTGAGCAGCAAAGCAGTTCCAGGAGCAACATAAGTTATAGCAGCAATCTTTACTCTCAGGCGGTTCAGACCACCTCGACCTCGTTAACTCTTACCACATCCGTCTCTAGGTGCACAATCAAATAAAAATTCGACATCCTAAAAAACAAACAATTCTCACCATCAGGGTAACACATTGCTCCTGCATCTTCTGCGTGTGAACAATGGTTGACACCAATACCGTCATGATAACAGTCGAAGAGGCTTTCTTCGTGACCGGAGCAGTAAACATGATTCAGAAGGATAGGACCAGTACCCATCCCATAGAATGCACCTCCGTAGCTCCTAATTGCGTCTGGGTAGCCAATGCTTCTGCAGAGGACCCCAGCATTGACTGTGTTCCAGCTATGGTCGCAGACGGTCCCCCAAGTGCCGCTATAAACTTCTACTCGTCCTTCGGTAGGGTAACTACCATTGACTAAACGAGCTGAGGGGAGGCAATTGTTTTTGAAGAGAAGGTCGACTTACGTTAGAAGTTAACAAGGAAATATTTCGTGAACTTTACAACTCTTTTTATATCAGTCTGGAAGGATATCATAGAAGAAATGCCCCCCCCCCCCCCCAAGGCAGATGGAAAGGGTTGTTTGTTTAAAGTCCTAACATTAGAAAATAGCTGAAAATTTACGATCAAAACTTAATTCCACGTGTGTGTTAAGTCCAATATACCGATTTATATGTGCAGTGCATGTGATTTTCAGCAAGATTGGCCCGAATTCACAAAGGAGGTTTGTCGACGCAAAGCTTGGTTTTCGTACGTCGTATGACGCGTTTTTACGCGTTTTTTACAAACCTGGTTTGTGAATTCGGGTCAATGAGTGTGAAAATTTTCTTGTCTTCTTGATGATTCTGAGACCTCATAGTAAAGAGTAATTAATCCGTACAAAATAACCTTTGTGTTATACCCCCAAAGTATAAATTACAAGTTAGACAATGAGGTATTGTAGATTTCCACACTTCGACTTTATTATTGTTACTTAATGAAAGATTAAAGGGCCATGTTCCCACCAGTGTAGTTATCGCTGCTCTAGTCATCGCCATCTTGGTTCCGAAGGTCGACTTCTAATTTGCATACAGCTGTCAATCAAAGTACGCGCGGCCTGGCCTGCCTTCGCCAAGCCAGCTGATTGCTGCCGATCGCGACGTCACGGAAGTGGGTGGAAACAGCAGCCGAATCTTAGAGCCGAACTGCGATTGGTATTACTTCGGCACATGTATGCGATAATCGGCATTGTCCGGGCATTCGGAACATGCCATCTGCGTAAGAGCCGTATTCTGTTGATGTCAATAGGCAGCTAGCACCGTCCACCAGCGGGTACGTATTTTGAACGCCCTCTGGAATACGAGGAACATGCCCCTTTAATGTTGCTTACCTGTTTCATTTGGCTGTCTGGGTGTGTCAGTCGTGCCTGTCAAAGGTCAATCAGAAGACTCTCATAAACAACAACAACAACGAAAAACACAAGAATAACTATAAACATATAAACAGACAGATCCGGTATGGTTTTATCAGCCATTGTAATGGTAAATATAATCAATGAGTGTCATACAATAAAAAAAGAAGAATGGGTTGAGTAACATAGCCCAAAACACTATTGTAACCACAGAAAAACACACGACAAAACATGGATTTTTGAGGTGTCAACACTATACCACTACCATAAAATCATCATGACGAACGTTTACTATACTTCTCGTCTTCCTGTTGAGTTTAGCCAAATTCTCGATATCCCCTTCATGCACTGATAACTTTGTTCCATACTGTTTACATACCTGGGTAACTTGTTGTCCACCACCACCACCCTGTAGTAGTACTTTCGGTTGTAGTTGCTGAAATGTATCCGTAAGGCATAATATTCAGTGTTATCTGCTCTTACACAGCATGAGAAAGCCCGTAATCAAATCACAAATTGACATACGTGCATAATGAATTTGAAAAATGTTTAATATTTCAATCTTAAAAATGATGCCGACGAATTTCCATTAATGTTTATAGAATAATCTTACACAGAAGGTCCACCTCGTGTGCCCCGAGCAGGATATTTATATACGTCGCCCCAGGATAAAAAAAGGTTTAAAATAAGGTTTTAAATATAGTTAATAGGAAACATCCTGGAATCTCATTCATTTAAAACGATAATTTCTCTTTTTAAGAAATGTCATGCATCTACGGAAAGAATCAGTTTAGCTAGGATCATCCAGGTAGACCGAAGGCCCACGAGACCGACAAAAAGCCTAAATAAAAAAATATAGAAAAGAAACAAATTCCGAAGGATGCACAAGGCCTGCTAAAAGGACCATATTTGTTGGTCCCGTAGGTTGTCAGTCTCGTGCCCCATTGGTCTGTTGAACACCCTAAACAGACCTAAAATATCAATTGAATTAAACAGAATGTTCTTATTATTCTCGTTTGACCATCGAGTAGACTGGAGCCTTTTACCTGAGGTCGAATATTAGCGAAGATTGTTAAAACTGTAATGATGAAACTTGTTGCAATCAAAATATATAGAAAACACCCCATAAAACAAAAACACAAGAAAACTTACGATCATTATTCCACCACCATGTTGTTGGAGGGACCCAGGGATCATCAGTGACTGGTTCTAAATTGTGATTAAGAGAAAAATATATATGAAGGGGACCCTATGTCTGTGTACTTAATATTTCACTTGATATTTTCTATCATTCCTCACTTGCCTGATTTCACTTTGAAGCTCATATATTCTGCAGAGTAAGTTTGTGAAGAAAAAAAAAAATCTCATTCTCACAAGAAAAAGCGACTGAGTCATGTTGACATTGAAGAACAAAGTTTAGAATCATAAGAAAACCAATAGATTTTCTAGGATGGTTGATTTTTTTCTTCTAAATCAATAGATAAGGGGAAAGAGTGTAAAGGGAAATCCTACTATTTAAGCGCAATAATGTTTTCGAAGAATGTCAAATATGAGCATGCAAATGAACTCTGGGTATCAAAATGAGAGATATCATAAACCAAACTGGAGTTCCAAATTGTTTTCTTCTTCAGTGGGTCTATGTTGTCTCCTTAATACTGTCATTGTGGTACAACCTATATTTTGGTTTTTTCCAACGGTACACGTAATGTATATTTTATTCAGACCTGTAGTTGAATTGATGAGACTCAGTTGAAGCTGAAATCCTCTTCTAATGACTGAACCATCAGTGGTGAACCGCATCCAACTTTTGGAGGAGTCTAATCTAAAAGAGTTAACACGTCAAAAATCTTTGTGAGAAATTCATTTTAAGGATTATAGATAGGAGATTAAGTATTGAGAATTGAAGTATTTCTTATATATGCATTTTGTTTATTTGTTATACTTAGTATTCTATTGCAAATTCATATTTCATTTTTGTTTTAAGCAGATTTGTGTGTACTTGTTGAAAAATCATATGCAAAATATTCGAACAACACTAACAATATATAATGTAATGGATTTAAATAAAATGTGAAAACTTAAATACAAAAAGAAATGCATACAAATAATATAAAACTTGAAAGTACGGAGATAAATCAACAAATAAAGATAAATGTAAAGGCCAATTATCATAATCATGAATGCTCGAGTCGACAGCAGCCGATATGGAATAACCTTTATTTCTGAAAGGTCGGTAAATGATCAATAGAATAAATATTCTAACCTAACATCACTGTAGGTCTATTATCACTAGGCTTTTTTGAGCCCTTTTTTCTAGGGAGTGATTTTTTTAGGGGGTTGGGGGTTCTTCTTGTTTATCTATGATCATTTTATGCGCATCGTATTACAGCGAAACTTACTCTGCCTTCCTAAACAGCCAGGTCACATATAATTCATTATTAAATTAAAAAAGTGTCTAAAATGATTGATTCAAATATAAGAAAGGAGCTGTACTGTAGACGAGTCAATTTATCTCTAACAGGCAGAACGCATTTAAAACAATGAAAGCAGATATCCTACACAATATATGACTTATATCTTATATGATATAAAACTAGAAAAGGGTAGATAATTTTCATCACTTCATACGGACCTCATGTCTGATGGCAAAAAAGAACCTGACAGCTGAGCCAGCTGAACACTTCCAGGAGACGATGGCGATTCTCCAATCCCGATTGTAAGATAATCATAATTCAATTCAAGGTCGAAAACCAGAAACTGAACAAGAACATCGTAGCCTGAAGGAGCCGTGATGTACCAATGATAGCGCACGTTGTTCGGGTAATTTGAAGGATAGTTTGGAGACGAAATGGTCTGGGTAACCCCAACAACGAGAGTCACATCTTCTGTAAAACACGTGTTTGGAAATAATATATTGGTCAAGTCTATAAAGATCAATTATGACAAAAGACTCTACTCTACCCTATCAACTGTCTTATAAGCTTACTTATTATGGTAATTGACGAGATTTCTTTCGTATGAATATCACACATTGATTGCAGTACTACCCTAAAGTATATTATGCTTTAGAACGATCGACTATAATTTGAGTCACTGTGTATGTAATTAGATCGGTCCTGAGTTTTATTTGGTCAAAAGAAAAATATGATATAGGACCTTTAATACGCTGGACCATGGAACGTAGGTTTGATGGGACGTGGAATCAATGGAACATGGGAGCAACTGGGCCTAGGACTTATGATGTGTAGGAGCAGTGGGACACAGGACCAATGTGACATAGAGCCAACGGGACATAGGACATAAGACAGTTGGGAGGTTGGACCATTGTGATAATTGACCCTGCAATTAGACGTAGGACCGGTTAAACATAGGACCTTTGGGAGTTTGTACTATTGTGAAGATTGATCCTGTAATGGAATGTAGGTCTGGTGAGACATAAGACCACTGGCACGATTGGTCATGGGATTTAGGAGCAATGCGATTATTGCGATATAGGACGTATGGGACGTACAACCATTTGGGGGAATCGTTCTTACCATTAAAACGTTCCAGAGCTACACCAGCGGCTCCTGTAAGGTCTCATGTTACAGTGCGCGTTAACACATTCATGATAAGCAAATTTACCATAAATATATAAATTAAAAGTACCTAAAAAAGACCAGCTGGTTTAAAATCACTCTTTTTCGGAGCCACTTTTTCTCAACATGTTGAGCTTGTGTTAGTTGAATACGACTATGTACATTTACCCCCTTCAATTTTGAGATTGATCTAATCATGCAGAATGTACAAGGCATACGTACCTCCGTCAATAGGCATGTCTCGTGTTGTGTCCCACCACCCCACTGTTGTAGGATGAGGGCCATCGGGGGTTGGTTCTGAGGTACAATAATCAAAAAAGTTTTAAACACGTATTTCTTTACAATTTAAATTACTCTGTCACATGATTTTAAAATCAAAATTTGATACCAATCATGCCAAAATCTTCAAAGAAATCAAAAGGTCTTACTAATATGACCTGTTTGCTGAAATGCAAGTGATATACACATTTTAAACGATAAAGGAACCAATGTTATCATTAATACCGATTCTCCATAATAGTTTTGTTTCAGTAACCTTGGAAATTTATACTTCCAAAAGTTGTCATTCTGTAATTAAACAACACAGAAAATGCAATAAATTTGCAATAATTTATTGCATTTTACCCCGGTCCCCAACATAAAAAAAATCCTCTGGACGGCCATGCATTATGGCTCAAGGCATGGGCACACAGAAGATTTGTTTATGTTGGGGACCGGGGTAGAATGCAATAAATTATTGAAAATGTTCTGTTGTTTTTTTAATTTATGGAAACTGTCCCCTACCCTAGCCCCCGCTGCGTACAGTCATGGTTCAGTGACAAAGCAATGGCCTCGTAACTGTGCGGCCCCAGGATCAACACCGTATTGATGTGCTATATTAGTGTCCTTTTGTGAGGCATTAATCCTCGTTACTGTCATTTATGACTTAAGGGCAAGGGTCCCCTAGTTGATAAACATAGAAGCATATACATGCTTTAGCAGTCACGCAAAACACACATTGGCAAATTATTATTCAATAAAATCTAAGAATGTATACTATTATCTAGATCTAGTATTTTTAAATTATTTTTAGAATAATTCCTTAAATTGTGATTAAAAAAAAAATATTCCACCGTTATGAGCAACAGTGTATATACATGTCTTTTTATTTCAAAAATTCCACGTCATGAGCAATACAGTAGATCAAGTGTGGATCACATTGTTCACGTTTTCGAGTCCCGCCACGGCTCTATTGTTCTTTGGCAAGACATTAATCGACATTTCCATTCTCCATCCATATGTAGCAAATTGGTAATTGGTAAAGGAATTTATTCCTTGAATCTATTGTGACTGCATGGGACGAAGTAATGACAAAACAGAGACAGACTTACGAATAGTACTCCACCACCACCAAGTTGGTCGAGGTGTCATGTTATCTTCAGTAAATGGTTCTAAAAAAAAGAAAAACAAAGTCAAGATATTCAGGAATGCTTCGTAATTTTAATTGTTTAAATTGTTTAATTCTGAAAATCCAATTTAACATAGTATCTGTCAGTTCAATTCAGTTTTACTACTTTTGGATCTTTGGTTGAGCTAGAACGAAGTACACATACATAACAGTGAAGCTGAATCTCTTCTTTGGGGGAAAAAAAGGAGTCATCTGAAACCAAAGGATTTGTTTTGGTGCAAAAGAAGACATATATGTATTGCTTTCTTGAGATTGTGACCATATGGGATGACAGAGACAGACTTACGATCAGTATTCCACCACCACCGAGTTGGTTGAGGTGTCCTGTTATCTTCAGTAGTTGGTTCTAAAAAGAAATAGAAATACGTCAGGAATTTTCAGTGATGCTTGTCGATTTTCAATTTTCTTTAAATCCGAAAAATTATAGTCTCAAACAATTTAATAATATTCGGAGTTCTGAAGGTTCATCTGATACAAATGACAACAAAAAAAGAAGGACAAAAAAAAACTACATTTTTATGAATTCAGGAGAAGACATCCGATATTCAAACAAGTTCCAGAAAACATGTGCTACACTTCAAATCGATTCGCAGCAATGCAAATTATTATCATCCAGTTCAATTTAATTTTGTTCGTTTTAATCTTTGGTTGAGCTAGAACGAAGTAGACATGTACAACATTAAGCTGAATCTCTTCTTGGGGAGGGGTTTATGGAGTCATCTGAGACCAAACAAAAAAGTATTGGTGCAAAAGAGGGCGGGGAAGACATGTTTGTATTGCTATATTGGGATTGTGACCATATCGGATGACAGAGACAGACTTATGATCAGTACTCCACTACCACCAAGTTGGTTCAGGTGTCCTGTTATCTTCAGTAGAAATATGTCAGACAATTTCGGGATTCTTGGTAATTTTGATTTTTCTTTAAATCCGAAAAATGATAGTCTCAATCAATTTAATAGAATTCGGAATTTTAAAGGTTCATCTCACACAAATGTTAAGAAAAAAGAGGGGGAAAAAGAACTGCACTTCTGGTAATTTAGGAGAAGACTTCTGATATTCAAACCATTTCGAGAAATACATGTGCTGCACTTCAGATAGATGTGAAGTATTGTAAATTAGTATCATCCAGTTCAATTAATTTGTCTTCTGTCAATCTTTGGTCAGGTTAAAGATGAAGTTGAGTTCTGGTCATGCGATTGCATTGTGAAAGAAACGGTATGGAATCGACCAGAAAAGATTGATTATCTAGCATATAAGAATTTGTGTGTATTGCAAGGTTCTGGAATCATCAAAATGATAAGAAATTTGGCCAAGTCTTGGTAAAGTAACAAACACTGTACACAGAAAGATGTATATGGAACTACACGAACACGTGGCGTAAAAATCCTACCTTGGATTTTTTACGATGTTAAATGACATATTTAGAATACGAAGGCATTTGAAGAGCCATGCTTTTCAGGTAACATGTCATATCTGATTTTCTTTCACACTTGCATAATAAGAATGATAACGCTCACAAATTATTGTTCACCTCTTCCCAGAACTCAACCTTCTCTTTAAGCTATAATAAAGTACACATGTTTAACATGAAGCTGAATCTCTTGTTTTGGGGAAAAAGAGTCATCTGAGACCAAAGGATTTGTTTTGGTGCAAAAGAAGACAGAGGAAACATACATGTATTTGCTTTCTTGGCATTGCGACCGTATGGGATGAAGTAATGACAAAACGGAGACAGACTTACGATCAGTATTCCACCACCACCGAGTTGGTTGAGGTGTCCTGTTATCTTCAGTAGTTGGTTCTAAAACCAAACAAAAATACGTCAGGAATTTTCAGTGATGCTTGTTAATGTTCAATTTTCTTTAAATCCGAAAAAATATAGCCTTAAACAATTCAATAATATTCGGAGTTTTGAAGGTTCATCTGATACAAATGACCCCCCCCCCAAAA